>JANHFO010003112.1:322327-337553 GCA_032468095.1 Pareas carinatus | reverse complement strand
AGAAGCGGGTTTCAGGCGTGAGAGGCAGAGCTCGCTCTCTCACGTCCTGTTGCTTCCAGGACCGGAAGTGATCTCTCCTATTCCATATATTTTTGTGCACACTTAATATATGCATTTCATATGAATGCAAAGCTCTGAAACATGTACAGTGCATTCAGAAAGTATTCAGATCGTCTTCAACTTTTGTCAAAAAAATAAATTTTCAGACATATCTAAAATTCTATTTTCACTTTGTCATTATGGGGTACTGAGTGGAGATTAATGAGAAAAAATGGATTTCAACAACTGTAGAATCAGACTGCGGCATAACAAAATATGACAAAAGTGAAGGGGCCTGAACACTTTCTGAATGCACTGCAGATATTAACGAGTGACTGCATTGAGATCCATATATTCATTCAAGAGAGGCAAACCTGGCAAGTTCCTATCAAAATAAGAATAGATGGCATTCTGCCCCATCTGTAACCGAAGCTCATTGATCATCCTGGACACTCAACAGATGACATAATCATCCCTGCTCTTAAAAGATGGAAGCCCATCTTTCTTATGTTCTCTCTCCCATTAGACTATAGCTTTCTGTTCAATTCAAAGGTAGATTAGAGGCCTAAAAAAGTTGTTGTATTCATGGACTTCCGGTGGACAGCGTGGCAGCGAGGCAGCAAACTCGGGAGGCTTCCCAGCCAAATCGAGTCGAACTGCCTGACACTAGGTAGACCGATTCGGTTCCATGCCTGGAACCAAACCTAAGTTGCCCTGTAGAGGCAATGAAGGGAGGATGTTCTGCAGTCCCGGGGGAGGTGGCAACCACCACGAGCCTGGGGAAAAAATCCTCAAGAGGTCTGCCTAGTTGTGCTGCGGGCTCGCAGTATTTATCTGCAGATGAGCCGGAAGCAAAGGATTAAAGCGGCCTGGGCTCAAGCCGCAAAAAAGCTAAAATCAACATTTAACCAGCTGGGTGAGTTTAAAGCCCTACACTAAAAGACTATGTTATTCTATTAAAGAGATCTTTTAAAAAAATTAACACCGGACAGAAGGGAAAAAAATGGTGAATGCAAACGAAAGGGATTAATTCTTAAAGGAAAAGCCTAAAGCCGAAATAAAATATCTAGAGCTGAAATGACTTTTTATCCTTACTAAAACTTAAAGTTATTATACTTATGGGACAGGAAAAAAAATCTTTAAAACTTTGTTTTATTTATTTTCTTTTTTTAAAAAAAAGAAGATTGGGGTGTGTGAGTAAAATGGAAAGTGAAAGCTTAACATGACCTTGAAATAAAATTAGATGTGGATTCCAGTGAGAGGAAAGTAAACAGTGAAACAGTGAAAGATACAGAGAAAGAACTCCAGAACTGACTGCTAACCAAACCATAAAGAGGAGAAGCTAAAAATAAAAAGTAAAAATGACTAATGAAATGTTATTAACATCGATGGATGGATTTAAAGAAGAAATCAATAAACTAATACAAAAAATAGATGGAACTTTAACAGAAAAACTCAAAGATAAGATTTTAAATAAAGAAAAACCAGATAACTGTAACTTTGACAATAACTACATCGACAATTTGAAAATACTGGAACTGAAGGCAATAAAAATAAAGCAGAAGGTTTCTGGAAAGATGGCTATAGGAAAAGACAGAAAAATGAATTTTAAATCAAAAGAAGGTATAAAGAAAGGCACAAGATTTTTTAAAAAAGAGTATCAACCATCCCCATGAACATTACAAGAAATAAGCAGAAAAAACAAATCTACAAGACATCCGTAAAGCAATATAAGGCACTACTAAAAAAACACAAAGAAGATTGGGAAAAAATATGCAGAGAGAACGGGAATATTAGCAGAAATGGAAATAGAAGGCAGACATTATTATGGAAGTTATGGAAAAAATTTGGACAGATAAAATTTTTGTAAAATAAAGAAGTGAATATGGATTAAAGTCCTGCTCTATTAATTGATTAAGTACAAAGTTTAAAATGTATAAAGTTTAAAATGTTATATTGAATAGAATTGAATATAATTCTTACTTTAATAGTTTTGATATGGAGCAGTGACTTGAAATAGATATTAGGTATTAGGTATAAGAAAATTAATGTTTAAGCAATTGTTTGGAATATAAGTTTTTAGAACTTTTATTTATTTTTTCTCTCTTTTTCTTCTTATTGTTGAATTTAAGACTCCAATTCAAGTGATTATAGATATAATTAAAAATTGTTTTGTTAAGATTATAAGACAACGGGATGTCTGAAATTGAATTAAGGTATGAAAAGATTAAAAAGGGATTTAAAAGTTAATGGAAAATAGATATAGTAGAGGGGAGTTTTATTTTTGTTCTTGCTGTTTGGAGAGAATCAGCCCAGTTACGCGGGTTTGGAAGAGTCGCGCGCAAAACCCGGGGACGCGCCGGAGGCGGCGGTGGCAGGAAAGCGGCTAGACGGAGGCTGGTTTTTTTGTTGTTGTTTACTGGTCCGAGTTATTAATTCGTGTCTTCGAGCAGCTGCGGTATTCTCGTCTTTCCTTTTCCTCATCCCCTACTAAGGAGGGAGGAGAGGGGTGTGAGGGCGGGGAGAGAGGCGAGGAAGACGCACCTAGATTCCAAATCCCCGCGTGCCTCGGTCGCCCCCGGAGTCTTCTCATTCCTTTGCGCCTGGAACAAAGGCGGCTGGGAGGGTGACGTTAAAGGAGGCACCTCGAAGAGCCCAAAGCTAGGAGGGGGCCGATATGTGTGGGAAGGAAAGGGAGGCGGAGCCGTAGTAAATTCGGCGCACGTTTCCCATTTCCTGGCAGCGAGTCTCTCGGTCGGTGTGGCAAGTGCGATTTCGCAACTTCCAACGCGGCACGTGACGCGGCTGCTTGTGGTACCAGATGACGTAATCCCCGGGCAAGCTCCGGGAGCGTCTCGCACATCGCCTCGGCTCCTCCCGTCGCGATAAGGAAGTTCCCTGTTTGCTTTTCGCTCCAGCGTCGAGCTGAAGGGGCCGTTTGGAGAAAAACATCCGACCAGACGGGCGATTTCCAGCGTTGAAAAGGAGCAGGCAACCCCGCGACCGAAACTTTTGCAGCCTCGAGACGAGTCGCTGAACTACTGAAAGGGGAGGGAGAAAGGGAGGATAGCTACTGTTTCAACAATGGTGACCTAAATTTTGATTGGCTGGCGCTTGCAGAGAACAACTAAATTCAAGTTTGCAGGGTAAACAGAGGCTAAATTTGTGCTGCGATTGCGATGGCTACTCGTTCAGTGTTTCCTTCCACCAGTAGGCGCTATTATCTGCTAGCTAAGCTACCCTACAAAGATCCGTCTCCCCTTATATAGAGGTGGCAGATAATTTTCCTGATAACTTTTAGAAGCAAAAGTTAAGGCTTACAGCAGAGTATAAACCTTGTACTCCAACATTTCTGGAAAGCATTAGCAGTAATGATCCCAGAGCGATTCCAGTTTAGATAGGTACTGGGCGAGTTGGACTAGGAGCCAAGTGAAATATTAGTTTAGGCAGGGGTGTGAGGGCCAGCAAGGCTGGATTCACGGTGTAAGTTGTAATGTGGCTTCCTTCTTTGTGGTTTTAGCATGTTATGTGAATCCCACCATTATGGTTTGTAACCACAGCTAATGACTTGAGGTATGACGAGAAACAAAACCATTGTAGTGAAACCACTGGTGAAAGTTCATAGTGAATGGCAGTGTGTGAACAAATCCAAAGAACAATTGTGTGGGCTCTGTATTTGCATAATATTCTTAGTTATTACTTACTGAATCAGTAAGTAGGTGGGTTCAAGATACACACACTGCACTGTAACCCGCTGTGGCTGGAGTCATAAAGCCACAAACAAGTCAAGTCTCTCTACTCAAGTCAGATGTACTACTGAGGAACCGACCAACAGAGCACATATTAGTATACAAGTGTCCACAATAGAACTCAGTTACTTGGAATTAACCAAGACTACTTTTTAAAATTAATTTTGCCATTTGGGGAATGTAGATGGCATAAGAAAATACTTTAAAAACGTATTGCTTAAATTAAAATTCATTGATAACTGAACCAGTATATGTGTTTATTCAACTGCTCTATTAAAGTTATATTTTGTCATATTTTATCAAGTAGAAGGCAACAAGAAAGATAAGGAAAAGGTTCTGAATAACACTTAAAACAATGATACATTCTGTGAAATAAACACTTAAAATATACTTCACTAAACAAGTTGGTTGAGAAGGCAGAAAATACCTTTGCTTGCTGGTAGAAGGACATCAAAAATAGAACTAGCTTGGTCTCTCCTTGGCTGAGAGTTTCAGAGATTAGGGGTTTTGGAAGCGTAGGAGAAGCCATCTAAAAACTTGCACAGAGCTTTTTATGGTTGTATATTGAAAGTATATGATGGTATCATTATGAATGTAGCGATACATTCCCCACTCCCCTCAAAAATGGACGTACAAGAATTTGTGATCTGGGATCCATTTGTGTGCTATGTGGATTGACCTTAACTCACTTGAGATGCAAGAACTGTTGTCAGACATATGTTGTAAAAGTGGATTGTGCCTTCGTTCCTTTTGAAGCATGTCAGTAGTCCACAGGCTTGTTGTCTGTCTGTGTTCCAGGCCATTGTTTCTCAATCTCAACATTTTTACAATGTGTGGACTTAAACTTTCAGAATTCCACAGCCATGGCTGCCTGCCATTTTTTGGGGGGAAACCGGTTCCCAATGAAAAAATATGAATAAAGAAATGCAATCCAGAGTTAATATTTGTGGGATAAATAGCTGAGAACTGCAAATATCTGGTAAGCATCCTGTTTTAATGGCTTGAAGTGGTGAGTTAAAAACTCATCAAGCTGGGTCTTGCCCTTGGCGCTTATGAACCTGCCTGGACTTGTTCTGATGTGACTAAAGCTCTTGAGTGATGTCATCTGGCATAGCTGCTTGTAATAAGTATGTGAAGGCTGCTACTATTTTTAATCTCTTTGCCTCTTCTTTAGCAACATCAGTATGCTGGGCAATGCAGACGTGAGGATTGTTTGGGGAAGCACTGACGAAATAAAACAGAGGCATGGGCATTGCAATTCAATTGTGTTTTTGGTCAGCAGCTTCTTCCTGGAAAGATGCATATATCAACGAGAAGTTTTACAAGTTGGCAAAGAAAGGGAGTCTCGGATAGCCATTTATAGCTTATTAGCTTTCATCAGCAAGGCATACCCTTGATGGGATTCGAACCTGGCCCGGATTACATGTTAGCCTAATGTCTTAGCCACTGAGCCATAGGTTCTTCCTCTCTTTGTTGGCTTGTACCAGGGGATCTATCAGCCTTTTTTTAAATGAGGCACCTGGTTTTTTTCTGAGTACAGAAGGGAGTGAACTACTCCCTTTAGTGACAGACCTGCTAAAGCTTCTAGTCTGGAGTTGAAAGGCAGAAAGGGAGTAGTTTACACCTTTCTGTACTCAAAAAAACTCAGGTGCCTCATAAAAAAAGAAGCCAGATATATATTCAAATAAAGGCGGCTTGTCAAAGAGTGGAATGGATCTTCCGTTTATACACTAGTCAGAAGTCATACTTAGAGGCTCTCTAGAAGTCTGCTCTCTATTAATAGGATTCATAACTGAAAAATGGCATTAATGCAGGATGGTCCCACTGAATGGATACAGAATATAAGCCTTAGCAGCTTGCCTTGTGATGAGCCTTGTGAATGTAAACTAGCTCTTTATTGGTTAAAGATATCAAATACATTGAAGTAGTTAGTGCAAACTTCCATTATGGCAGGAAGAATTCTAATATACAGAAATGGGATGAACCCTGCTGTATAACCACAGACCTGGACTTTGGCACTGTTAATGCTAAAAAGATATGAATGGAGAAGTACTCTTCTGCTAATAGTTAGAATTATAGTCTATGTTTGATTTATTTTCTTTTACAATTATCTGCTTCTTAAAACAGGAATTTTATTGTATTGAGTTGTATTGAGGTTTATGTTATGACAATGCTGTCACAAATGTTGAATGGATACGTAAAATTGTATCTTTCATACATATTTTCTATTTTTTTAAATCTTCGGAGTCAGAGATTATTATTCCAGACTCATTTAATCCAGTCCAAAGAGAAAGGTATAAAAGCAAGATGGTAGACACATGATCACAATGCAGCCCTTTGTATGCCTGTTTTGTGACCCTGTTTGTTGTCTCACCCTATTTGATTACACACACACAAACACACACACCATTTGCTGCTTTTCTCATCTCTATTTTAACAGTACTTCAGAATATAAGTGGGTGAAATATGAGTCCTGTAATAAGTACCTTTTGGAGTGAATAAATACAAAACACCAGCAGAAATTGTGAAACAGAACATTAGGGCTATCTGAATGGTGAGGATGTATAAACAGTAGATATCTGACAATGGAAGTTTCCTCTTTCGTAGACCATCTTAATATATACAATCTCTACATGGTGCAAAATGCTGTATCTTAAATGTAGAACTTCCTTTTGTAGTGCACCTGCCTGTGTTGGTGACTAGAGGTACTGTTCCAGTAAGAAAAAGATTGCATGAGACAAGAAAGTTAATATTTGAGCTGTGCAAATCCTTTAATTCTGCCTGGGCTAGAAACATTTCATTACTTACATCTATTGGACAACCTTTTTCTGTGTTCAGAACTGTTTAAACATTAGGAAGAACAATACTGGCATGAAAAGGGCAAAGAGCATCTACTTGGGAGCTGGTAAACGTTACCCCAAAGAAACAGTAATTCTTCAAATATTCCCTGACATGCTTCTTGGGGTGAACTCTTGATAAAATATATCCCTGAAGATTGCATAAGTACAATTCTATATGGTACAGTTCTTTTAGAGGTATGGTGTGTATCCAGAATATACACTGCCCGGGGTACCTTCGGGGAGAAGGGCGATATAGAAAGTGGAATAAAGTTAAAAGTTAAAGTTAAAGAATATGAAAGAGTTCCACTCATCCAAACTTGCATTCGAACTAAGGTTTCTATTTACACTTTCATTTGAGCTCTGTCACACTTAGCTCGTGTCACCAGCATAATGATGCCTATATATATCTCTTGAGACATATTGCAGTTCTTTAATGAATTAATTAGATTAAATCATGCTACCTTTTGGTCAAATTCCAGTAATTTGAATCAGAATGATTAATGTTACCTTGATAGGCTTTCCAAGCAGATTTAGTTACTGCATTTTTAAAAAAATTGTTATTGGCTTGAAGGCAAAAAAGTGATCTCTCTCTTTTTAAATGTTCCTTATCTTTCTCCCAATAGGAAACATGCCTCTTTCTGAGAGTAAAATCCTTCAACCTTCCTGCAGCAGGAAACTATGCAGAAATCTCTTTGGACCAGTTGATCACGAACAGCTCCAGAAGGACTTTCAATCCTTGATGAAGGTCCAGCTGGAGGAAGCCCAGCAAAAGTGGAACTTTAACTTTGAAACAGAAACCCCACTGGAAGGGAATTACAAATGGGAAAAAGTCTCTCACCTAAATATGCTGCCATCTCCGGATCTGTTGGGCCACACAAAGGAGAACAGCTGCACAGGGGAAAAGAGCCGGAGTTCGCCAACACTCTTCAAGAGGCACACAAAGACAGAGAGACCAGTGCAGGTGGGCCCTGAAGCTTGTAAGGCTGACTCCCCCAGATGTTTGAAAAGAAAGCAGACCAGTATCAAAGGTAAGAATGGGGCAGCTCTATTTGTCCTTTGTGTCAACTTATATCTGAGCTGTTAATATCCAGAACCGGAACTAAAATAAAATTTTATAAAACCCAAATCCCATTTTTTTAAACTCACAATTTGAGTTCAAAAGCTTAATGTTTAAAATTAGTCATTTGTGTCTTGACTTAACTTATAGAGGATACTTAATTGCCGCAGGTGATGTTAAGAACTTACTCAGCTTTGTGTGTGTGTGTGTAATCTTGAACGAATGTAATGTTCGTTCATCATTGGAAACTGGAAGTAAGTTCATTTTTAATTTGTAGACATAGCAGATATATGTATGAAGACACCCTATTGAAACATTTTATGCATTTGGTTAAAAAATATGTAAGATTATAGATGTAGTATTTGTTTTACCCAACTATATTTATCAGTTTGTATGTCTTCTGTGACAATAGAAAACAAAAAGGAAACAAAAACTGGCATTTGGTAATAAAATCATTATTTCTGTTATATTTCCTGAATGTATGATCCATTACACAAGCAAGCACTGCATTTTTAAGGTTTACCAAAGCTATGACAGTTCTGAAAATGCAAGGCCTTGTTGACTGATGTTTGTACTGAAATCTGTGAGCAGACATATTGGCATGTTCGAATCCCATTTGGGCCCTTGGTCTTACCCCTTTGAGTAAAAAAAAAAACACCTTAATTTGTTTTTCTGATCTTTTCTAGACTTCTATGGTTCAAAGCGAAGAACTGTCCCGTATAAGTCAAAGCCATGACAACAACACTCCAAGCAAAGTGCATCTATGTAGACTGTTGGTTGAAGATCTTGACTTGTCTTTATTATTATTATTATTATTATTAGCTGGAATGACCTTCTTGGGCACCATGCTCAATGAACTCATGCAGGATGGCTATTTTGAAGGACCAGCTAATCAGCATTACAATTCCATCTCTGAAGAGCCAGAGATCTCTTATTTTATGTAAACTGTTTTAGTGGACTAGTATAACACTTCAGAAGGATACAGGTGTTTTTTGTAATCGTTGATAGCACTGGAGCCTTATGTGCAATGAAATATTGTAAAATCTTACGTTTAAATATAGTTAAAGTTGCAGCAGGAGGGATCATATCTAAAGGGCCACGTGTGTGGGGGCAAGTGTGATGGATACAAGAAAGGGTCAGCATAAGTTCTGGTAGTTGGGGAGATCTGTTTTATGTGTCATCTACTTGTCACCTTTTATGGGCCTCAGGAAAAGCTTGATGTGATGACTCACCATATGCGGGTGCAGGTCTAGACATCAATGTAAGTATAGGATAATATCTTAGACTTGTGAACTTCCTACATCTTTTTACTCCATTATGTTTAAGCCAATATTGTGAGGGAAAAGAAAGGATTTGGAGTTTTTTTTCAGGCTGGTAAGGAATTTTGTTAGAGATGAAGAATCTGTGGTTATGGTGGGTACAAATGTGCAAGAAACCATAGCACTTACTGCTGTGAAGAGGGTAGGATTGGAAATATTGTAAATGTAGCCTTTATTAGCTATTTTTCTGGGTAATTTATATGTCCTTTTGTTATATAACTGTACAGGAATACAAGATATAACTGCCTCACAATAATAGAAAAGACGGAAGATGCAACATATAATATTTGCGGGAGGGACAGGTATAATCATAAAACTGAACATACTGTCACTACTGTCTTACTTGCTTCTTCCATACTATATGTTCTTTGCCAACATAATCAGCGATTGAATTTTCTTTAATGCAATATGTAATTTATGTAGCATTGTAGTGATTAGTAAGGGAAACTAGTGTGTGCTAGGAAGGGTTGGTGTAGTATAATCTTTGACTTTCCGTTGCCTTATTTCACTGGCATGGCACATTTGTGATAGAAGCTGATAAAAGGACTCGGCCCAGACTTGCTTTCTGTAATTCCTATAGCCGTCTGTGTTCTCCGAGACTTTAAATAAGAGGCATTGCCAAATTGCAATTGTATCACTTAAATTAGTATGAGGCGATCTAATTTACAGATTATTTTTTGCTTGGAATTTGGGGCTATTATAAATACTTGCTGTTGCACTTTTTAAAATCAAATATCCAAATCTTAATCCTGGGTACAGTGTAGTATTATAATAGAAAGTGCAGGCCTTACATTATAATCAAAACTTTGGAACCCATCTTTAATGGCAAGTTTGCTTGCATATGCAATGGCTTTTTTATTTCCATCTTGTTGTAATGGCAAGTTAGGGACCAAGGGTCCCTTGTCAGAATTTTGTTACAAATAGTGTGACCTGGTGTTTTTAGGAAATTGCTTCTTTTATCAGGTCACCTGTAGCTTGCGAGCATTCAGTTCTAACAATGAAAGAGAAGCTTGCTTGCTTGAGTTTGGAGATTCATGTTGGTTCATGCCATGTGCACAAGGGCCAACCTATCAGAAAAACAGCTTCAGGCACTTTTTATGTAATAGATTTCCTTAGGGTATTCTGAAGATTTTGGTTAGAATTGCTATAGACATGTTTGGCCACTTTGACAGTTGCACTTTTACATTAAGGGTAATGCTGGGATTCTTGAGCATTAATCCAGTTGTGAATATAATGCTGCTGAACTGACTATGTCTGAGAGTAAAATAAAGCCACTTCATAATGGAACAATACTTTGCCGGGTGTGAATTTCTTGCATGCTTCATTCAAAATTGAACATACTGATGCTCTGTCCAGTGATGACATTTGATGGCCCTTCAAAAAAAATACTTTTTTTCAGGCTAAAAAACTTTAAAAAAGATTTTTACAGGGTAAAAATTCAGTGGAACAATTCATTGAATTACAGACTAGCCAATCTCTTTTAAATCTGGCATTATGGGAACTTGGCTTATGTAGTTTATGGTTTGCCGTGCTTGTTAACCTGGACAAGTCATTTCAGTGGGTAAATCATGATTCAGTTAACCATAGCTAAGTGCAGTGTGGAAGCAGGCATTATATCAAGCATAACCCCTTCCATTGTATTTTAATGGATTAAGGTATGATTTGCTTAATTGGGGTTTATTGAATAAGTCACGATTATCTGGGCTAACAAAGACACAACCATTAATTACAGTGGCTGAGATCCATACACTAAGGTAAAACAATCGGTTATAACTAGCACATTATGTGAACCTAGGAAAAGCAATATTGGGGAAAGTTTAAGAAATGGGAGTACAGTTGCTTGGTTTCTATACAAGTGTTGAAGAGAGAGAGAAGTTTGTGCCATATCTTTCATGGCATTATCAAGCAGCACTTAACAAATCCTGCTTGGAAAAAAAATAATACACAATGTGTTCTTGATAAGACAGTCTAGGCATTACAAAATAAAACCCACATAAAACTGAATTAGGTTAAAAAAGCCAGGAGCTTGGGTCTGCAAATTAAAATATGTTAATCCTTTAGAATGATCAACTCATAATACAGTTGAATTTTGAATTTTGTAGGATGTTATTAGAGTGCAATTCCATTTTATGGCTTCTATCGAGGCCAACTTTTTGATTGTGACATCTTGTGCCTAAGTCTTAACTTAGTATGAGATAAGCAACGCACACATTGGTTCAAAGGCACCATTCCTTGTTAAAATGTCCCTTTTAATAACAGCTAATCAATATACATTTACAGTCAACAGTGTGACAAAGGGAGACAGTTTATTACACAGTTAGGTATTTTTAGGAAAAACAGCAATTAACCTGAATGAAAAGAAAATGTTCTTGGCTGCCATTTCAGACTAGCTTAGATTCAGACAAACTCCTCCAGCATAGAAATTCATGACTGCACCTTTGCATAAATACTTTATGTTCCATATAGTATATTTCTGTATTATACAGTATTGAAATATTAATACATTTCTACCTCAGTCACAGTTCCATAAACCAAGATTGACACGAATTTGTGATAAGTTGCAGCCATCCATTATTTACTTGGAAATAGGTCCTGTGCAGAGTTGATTTGAAAAGTTCATTTCAAGCTTCTGTCTTACATTTAGCACAACTACTTGTAACTGTAATTTCTGATCTTGCATTAAATGTGGAAACAAGCCCAATTCTCCAAAAGGTCTGTTGAAAAATACAATATATGCCAGTAGTATGAATGGTCTCTGAAAAACTTAGGAATGTCCTCGGGGAATGCTAAAAGTTATCAAATGCAGTATAATGTAAGAATGCGTACACATAAGAATGGGAAATAATCCCAACTGTATTTAACTTGAATTAAATGCAAAAAAAATTATTGAAATTCAGTTTTTAGGTATTCTGTGTCCAGTGCCACTCCTTTGTAGCCTCCAGCATCTCCTTAAAGCAGGGTTTTTCAACTTTAACAACTCTTAAAGACATGTGGATTTCAACTCCCAGAATTCCTCAGCATGAGAAACAATGCCTTGAAACCAAATGGTGCATAAATCTAAAAAACTCCACTAAGTAAATGAAAAACTGTCCTTTTCTAAACAAACCAGAGATGGGTTGAGCAAGAATGAAAATGACCAACTGATGGTTCAAAGCAGTTGGTGAAATGAACCAGTAGAGGAAATCACACTGCTCTGCAATTGCACTAACTTCCGCTTGAAAAAAAAATAAGGGAACCATTTCTTCAAAGTGGATGGATCCTGCACCGTAGAGCACCCTGAATGCTCTGTTTTTTATTGACTGGTAAGTTTTCTTAAGAGTTCAGTCAAGATTAAACTTCAAGCTATGCTTCATCTCTATCTTGTCTAAGAAGGCTTTTTTATTTTGAAGTTAGATTTTATTTTAATGGTGAAAATTGGATCTGAGTTCATACATAACTTTAAGTCATAATATGTTTTGTCTGATTTTGGTTTAGCATGTCAGCTATAGTAGATTGAAATTCATGGCTTATGACTGCATTAGGAACTCAGATACATTCTTGACTTATTTTAGAACCTGTAATTAAACAAACTATGGCTTGATATCTGTGAACGTAGTCTCAAAGTGAATTGTTTCCAAAAACAAGCCAAGTGCAGCATATCAAAGTGCTATAAGGCTTTCCCTTATTGTTCCTCTTTTTACATACCGAATCTCATCAGGCAGTTGTTAAAAGCACACACTGCCTACGAGAGACAACGTATGAAGTTCCAAAGAGGCACTAGGACATGATTTTGGAGTACAGTTAGTTCAAAATCCCCAGCAGCCAATGTAGGAAAAAATGCATATGTTCTTTGCTTTTGACATATAATAAACTCATGTATATTATAACCTACTTGCAAATGTGGACGATTGCTCATTAGGCTGCAACAGGTAACAGCACTTTTGAGAGAGGTGAAGGTGTGTTACAGAAACTGAATGAGCTGACAGTATGTTGCATGGATTGAAACCAGAACATGGATTCTTGAGCATTTCTCTATTTTCAAAAACTATATTAGTCATATTTTTTAGTTTATTTTGCAGTGTTTATGATTTTCCCTTTAAAATGATAGGAGAGAGTGTGTTTTTCCTCTTGCAGTTCTCCTTGATTCTTCAACTAGAAAACGCAGGATTTTCTGCAAACTAAACACATGCCATGGCCTCTTCCACACTTGGACATTTTAAATATATTTTATCATAAGCCACAAAAATCTTTGTGGATAGGAAATAAAAATGTCTACAGGCTCTAAATATTGTTGATCTATTGTCTGAGCTTGGTTTTTGGTAACAGCCAAATTAGAACCAGGAAGTTAGAAATTGGGGATTATGAAAGTACCGTAGTTGCTTAAAGAAAATACACCATTCCTATGAAAGATGTTTTCTTTCCAGGTGAAGGAAATCTACTGGCGACCTTAGGTAGCCAATCAGTTCAGAACCCAGGAATGTTTGCTAGATTCTAATTCCTATAGCCTTTGAGTGAGTTTAATTTTAGAAATATGTCTCAATTAGCAAACAAAGGCAGATATGCTACACCTGGAATAACCTACTTTGATTGTTTACCCATGCTTGGATTTATACCAGGGGTCCCCAACCCACTGTCCATGGACCAGCACCAGTCTGCAACATGCCAGTAACTGGTCTGAGCAAACAAGCCAAGCTCCATTTGCAGGGTGCAGGCAGCATGCAAAAACATGCCCCTCTTGTCTGCGGCAAAATCTGTCTCCATGGAACCGGTCCCTGGTGCCCAAAAGGTTGGGGGGCACTGATTTATACAATACCCTAGATCAGTGTTTCTATGACTCAGCAACGTTATACTGTGTAGATTTCAACTCCCAGAATTCCATAGTCAGCATGCCAGCTGGTAATTTTTGGAATTTGAAGTCTGCACTTCTTGAAATTGCTGGGGGTAAATTACCCTGAGATTCTCCAGATTGAAATTCTGAATTCAGCCAGCTGATAACTTAGTTTGGCTTAGCTTGTTGTGCAAAGGTTTGTGAGTGAAATGTTAATGCAGTTAAATATTAATGCTGAGCCATGTGTCTCATATGTCAAAATAAGGCTATTGAGTATGTAAACATTAAGAATAAATACCCACCCCATCTAATCAAGCTATCATCCATGTACAAGTAGAGAATGTCTGCTATTTAGACTTAGTCCCTGGGAGCAAGAAGAAGCCCCTGTGAAATCTCACAATGACATTCTGTCTCAGAAGAAGAGTTATTTAACTCCGAAGTCATGGAAAAGAACTGGGATTGATGAAAACAAAGAGGTTTTATAGTGCACAATCTAATATGTAGGTAAAGTGAAACTTTTAAGCTACTCTTCTTTTGGTGTGACTAAGGTAGCAGAGTTCAATAGTGTAGGAGCAAACCTTGACAAAAGTCCAAAAGTCAGTTCTTTTGTGTCACCTGCCTACATTTCTTTCATTTTATCTTATTATAGGTGGCCTTAGAGGGAATGGAAGTCAAGGAGTTGGAGTCCATGTATTGCCAACCTTGCTAAGGTTGTGAAACACTGCACTAAGGAGTTTTCATGTAGTAGCTCCATGATAGTCATTCACATGAGTCATGATTTCATGATTTCATTTGTTTATTTGCAGAGTATTTTTTGAGCTCACAGATCTTGAAGGAAGAGGAAGACAGCTTTGATGAAGTCAACTTCAAACTTGTCCCTGGAGGAAATTAATATTGAAGAGAAAAACCATTTTGAGACTTTCATTAACCAACTGGAAGCTGATAATATCTTTGAAGAGTAAGAACAATATGATAACTTTACACCTGTTTCATACTGACTCTCTCAGATAAATGGAAGCAGAATGGGAACAGGTGAAAGAAATGAATTTGATACAAATCAACAAATTAAATTAATATAAGGGCCTTAAAGGGGGAAGGTGATATCAGTAATCATATAAGCTTTATAGAAAAGTTGGCTGATGAATATCCTACTCACATCTATTTTGCAGGACCTCTATACATTCCTTGATTGTGCCCTTGAAATTTAATGGCAAAACCTTGGGTTTTGGCCATGCAATTTTAGCTAAAGAAGATGCAAAATTAAATTTCCCTAAGCAACTCAAAAATAAAGCACGGGAGACAAGGATTCACTATAGAAAGGATAGACAGACATAAGACTTGTGCTATCTATCTATCTATCTATCTATCTATCTATCTATCTATCTATCTATCTATCTATCTATCTATCTATCTAT
>JANHFO010003112.1:311765-322227 GCA_032468095.1 Pareas carinatus | reverse complement strand
TCCATCCATCCATCCATCCATCCATCCATCCATCCATCCATCCATCCACCTACCTACCTACCTACCTACCTACCTACTAGAACTCCCAAGTTCCATCAATTAGGTACAAAATCTGTTTCTGATTTTCCAGCAAAATTAGTTTTAGCTGCTTGATTTAGTATAGGTAGAAATCTTTTCCTTGTTTATGTAACTCCACTTGCCCTCTATTCCTAGATATCCTATCTATTTCAATAGGTATCCCCATGTAAATAAATGAGATTACAGCAGAATATTACAGCATATTTTGCAGGCTGTTATCTCCAGCTGTGTGGAACACTAAGTATCAACAGCAAGCAAAGCATTTGTCAATTGATGTGATAGAAATCAAGTCATATATAGTATTATACTTCATTTACTCAAGATCTTTTGTGATTTACCTATAAATGAATCACTCCCAAGATAATGTATATGGAAATGTGGATATTTCAATGCTGGCAATAGAACCTTTTCAGCCTTAATGCACATTTCCATGCTGATTTATTCATGTACAACTACAACTGGGATAAGCTAAAATAGTAAAAGTAGCTGAACCAGAGTATTGACCAGGAAGCAATAAACTTTCATCTTGTATAGAAAGTCAGAAATCTGGAAGATCTGGGTACAGCTCTGGGAGGCAGAACCACATCTGCTGGGAAATCTGAAGGAGTTCTTGGGTGAAATGGCACACATGATCAAAGAAATTAAGCATGAAAAAGAGAAGATACAGCTACTACTGAAAATGTAGGTCACTATATAGAAATGGAAATATGGGATGTGTTTTCATTAACAGATTTTGGGGGAAAGCAACATAATTCCAGGAAAAGTAACTATGGAACTATAAGGGGGAAAAAAAACCTAAGCACTTAGTACCTGAATTACATAACATACTGAGCTGTGATTTAGCTGATTTGTTGATGACTAGTGCAATTTGCAAAATATAGTCATGAGGTTTGTAAATCATATCTTACAGCATAGCATGTTACATATGCTGTTGCTTTTAAAACCATCGTTTTTTGCAATGTAGGAACCATCAGAAGAGGGCAAAGAGGACAGGCATTTTAGCTTCAAAAATCTTTATCAAGAGACAAAGCATGGGTTCACAGATCCTGCATATTTTGTTGAACTATGGTTTGTGAGATAAGCCACAGTTAGCTGAGTGAATGCATAATTGCTGAACTGACATATTGCTTTGAGGCATGAGATTGGTTGTTTGGATTTGGCTCAGTATGTTATGTGAGGTCAGCACATACACCTGGGATTAGAGAAATCTGGGTTGAGGGATTAGTGTTTTGTATCCAATGTAGTGTGCCAAGTTTTTCTCATGTAAACTATAATTAAGTGAAGTGGAGAGAAAAAGTTAATAGCTAGGAATTAGAAGTCATTATTGATAGCTGCAGATGCCTTGAGGTCAGATTTTTCATGAGACCTATTCTTTTTCCACATTGGGACTATATGACGTTCTAGCTTTATCACAGTAAACATCATTAAATAGAGAGTCCAGGGGCAGTTTTGTTTCTTTAAGATTACCTTTCTCTGCAGATGGGGCTCTGCAGGACTGTTGCAACATCTGTAAGTGATAATTCCAATATTGCTGAGAATCACTATAGCGGGAAAGGCTGCTCTGGAAAATATAAGAAATAGTAGTAGAAGAAATAGTGGGTATGCTGATGGTCCCTGGTCTGTCTACCTTAAGGGACCTGGTGAGTCTGTGCTAGTGTATTTCTTAGAGAAAGTTCTTCTATAAAATTAGTTACTAAGCATAAATGAGTGTAGTAGCAGTTGAAGAGTCTCTTTGTGTGCATAAATATTCCTTAACATCTTTTTATTGGCACTCTGCTAGACAAATATCTGATCACAATAAGAAAGTGCAAAAGTTATATGAGGAAATGGAGCAGCAAATCGAGAAGGAGAAACAAAAGCTGCAAGATCAGGTAGGTGCCCATTTGGACCATGCCAGTTTAAAAAGCTTATTTAATTATAACAAAAATTATAACACAAAGAGATCGAGAGAGAGAAAGAGAATGAGAGAGAAAGAGAGAATGAGAGAAGGAGGGAGAATGAGAGACAGACAGAGAGTGAGAGAAAGAGAGAGAAAGAATGAGAGACAGACACAGAGACAGAATCTCTCTCTCTCTCTCACACACACAGAATGAGAGAGAGAGAGAGACAGACATACATACATACATACCATTCTGGTGCTCCACTCCTTCCTCCTCGGCTTGGCCGAGCTCTGGGCGCCCCTGCTGCGCGGGTCAATCTGTGAGCCTCCAGGTCTCTGAGCACCCCGCGGATGCCCAGAGATCAATCAGCGGGAAGCCCAGAGGTCTGGAAATCGGCCCATGGAGCGCCTGGAAGCCTATAATTTAGCCCGTGGGCCAATCTTCAGATCTCTGGGCAACCTGTGGGCCAATCTACAGGCCTCTGAGTGCCCTGCGGATTTCCAGAGATCGATCTGTGAGTCGCCCGGAAGGCTGAAGATTGACCTGCGAGCTGAATTATAGGCTGCGGGCCAATTTCCATGCCTCTGGGCTTCCCGTGGATCAATCTCTGGGCATCTGCTGGGTGTTCGGAGGCCTGGAGATCGGCCCACGAGTGGCCAGAGATCAATCCGCAGAAAGCCCGGAGGCCTGGAGATTGACCCGCGGGCTGAATTATAGGCTTCCGGGCACCCTGTGGACTGATCTCTAGGCCTCCGGACACAGCGCTGGTCGATCTTCGGGTGCTGCCTGGCCGAACCCAGGGCACTCCTGCCAGTCGAGCCGACCCCTTGTGGCTCACCTAGATCTTCTGGCAGCCCACCAGTGGACCGGGGCCCACAGGCTGGCAACCACTGTCTTATAGGGTCCTTCCCTTTTCCTATTTTTCCTTTAAATATTCATTTGTTTATTAGTTTCTTTCCTTTATTCTTCCAAATTAGAAGGAAAGAAGCCACATACAGTATATGACTATAATGCTCTAAATCAGTGGTCACCAACCTGTGGGCTAGTGACCACTGGTGGTCCGTGAGAGAAGTTTGGTGCTCCATATGAAAATCTGACAATTATTTGAATTTTTTTATATAACTGTATGATTTCTGCTCCTAGAGGCACACGAGGCTGGGCTGCCTCCAGGGCTCAGAACTCATCCCCACCGGCTGTACCAGAAGTGCTTTCAAAGCGCCTCTCAGTTGGCTGAAAGCACATGAATTCTGAGCCTCGGAGTTTTCAGCCCAGCCGACTTCTCTCCAGCTCTGAATGCATGAGGTAAGAGGAGGGGATAGCAGGGAATGAGGTTTTATCTGAGGGAGGTTTTTAAACAATTGCAGCCCACTGCTGAGAGAAGCAGGGGCAGCGGAGTGGAACTGCTTCGGCCCGCCGAAGAGCACAGGCAGCGGGAGGGGGACCTCTCTGGCCCGCTGAAGAGCACAGGTGGCGGGGGGGGACCTCTCTGGCCCGCTGAAGAGCACAGGTGGCGGGGAGAACTTCTCCAGTCTGCTGAAGAGCGCAGAAGGCGGGGGGGGGGCTGCTCCGGCCTGCCAAAGAATGCAGGTGTTGGTGGGGGCAACTGATTCGGCCCACTGAAGAATGCAGGTAGTGGGGGGAACTGTTCCAGCCCGCCGAATAATGTAGGCGGCGGCAGGGGAGAAACTGCTCTGGCGCACCAAAGAATGGTCAGGCAAGTGAGTCAGACTTCCTTTACCCATTACAATGCAGTCCCTGCAGGGGTGGATGGGAAGCAGATCGAAGGTCATGCAGGGTTAGGGTTAGGCTGTAGCGGGCAGAGAAGGAGGAAGAAGAGTCTGACAGACTGGTTCACTCGCCTGCCCGCCAGAGCTTGCAATGATCCTAGCATGGTTTCGGGCCATCCGTGGGGTTCAGCATCCTTGTTGGGCCAGGAGTCAAGTGATGCGCTCGCGGCCTCTCAGCACCCACAATGGCTGTCTGAGGTGAGGCATTTGGCGTGAGCCCCATGGAGGGTGACTCATGGTATCGGTTCCATCTTTCCTTTCCTCCCTCTCTGAACAGCTGATGCGCGTGGACCAGCTGAGAAGAGGAAAGGGAAGCCCTTTCAGCTGAGAGGCTTTGCTTTCCCCCCTCTCACCAGGTCCACACCCCGCCAGAGGAGACCCCTCTGTCTGCTTCCCCCCGCTATAGCAGCATCACAGTGAATTCTTTTGTCATCGAATATAAGATGCACCAGGACTACACAGACCTACACAGACATACCAAAATACAAAAAAAATGCATCTTATAACAATATATTATTAAAACGGAAGTTCTCTGATCATTATTTTACAAATGTATGTACCTTTTTAAAAAATTCATATTGGTGGACCTTGGAATTTCAAATTATGAATTTAGTCGTCCCTGAGGTCAAAAAGGTTGGCGACCATTGCTCTAAATCAGTGGTCACCAACCTGTGAGCTGAGGCCCAGCAGTGAGCCGTTAGAAAATTTTGGTGATTTGCAGAAAAATCTGGAGATTATTTGAATTTTTTTGTATCGTTCCTCTGTGTGTATGCGTGTGTGTGTGTGTGTATCTCTGTCTGTCTCTGTCTCTGTCTCTGTCTCTGTCTGTCTATCTCCCTCCCTCCCTCCCTCCCTCCATCCCTCTCTCTCTCTGTCTCATTCTCTGTGCGTGTGTCTATCTTTCTCATTCTCTCTCTCTCTCTCTGCCTCTGGAAGATCTATGATCATTATTCCCTTGTCCAGTCATGTCTGACTCTTGAGGCGGTGCTCATCTTGATTGCTTAACTGAGGGAACCAGCATTGTCTGAAGACATTTCCATGGTCATGTGACCAATATGACTATATGCCAAGGCACACGGATTGCTGTTGCCTTCCCACTAAAGTGGTACCTATTTATCTACTTGAATTTGCATGGTTTTTGCCCTGGGCAGGAGCTGGGGCAAGTAACAAGAGCATACTCTGTTGTGCAGGGTTCAGGTCTTGAACCGGGGCAGCCAGCTGACAAGCTCAGCATCTTTAACCGCTGAGTCATTGCGCCCCCCCCATATATACATTTTAGCCACTCTAGGGTTTATTTGTGCTCTTCTATGTGCTTACTGATTAATGAATAGATAAACTTTGTATATTTCTATAGCACAATGGCACCATCCATGCATAATAAGGAAGTATCAGTGGAGAACTCCAAATATTGTAAAAATATTCTGGGATGGGCGACCTAACCATGAAATCCACAGAGAGGGACATGTGCATTGGGTGAGGAATGGACCTGTACTCGAACTCAAAACAAGAGTGAATGGGTATAAAATAAACTATCGTGGAAAAGTTATGGCTGTCAGCCTGTTTGGAAATCTGAATTTCTGACCATTTCTCCAAAGGTATAGGGCAACCTTCTCTAGAAAGTCTGACTTATACAAGATAGGTTTTATTGTTGAGTCCGGCAAATAAAGGGCCAAGAGATGGCTTGCAACAGCTTCTGTCTTTATCTGAAGCTGCACACATCCAGCAGCCGGCTCATTGACAGCTCTGCCTTTTATACACAGCTCTTTATTTTCCTGCTTCAGCCTAACTGAAGCTAGGTTCAAATTACTGCATTTAACAGGGTAAGTATACAACATATATATATATATATGTATGTATAGAAATGCATTAGGGTTGTTGGTTTGTTTTTTTGCAATATTATAGTTTCATTATAATTCACTGTTGCAGAGTAAGGCCAGGAGCCAGCTGCACTACACAGAGATGCAGCAAGAATTGGATGTCAGAGAACAGGAAATTCAGGATTCCCTCATTGTTCAAAAAGAGGTAAAATATTAGTGTCACACGAAGTAAGCAATAGCATATGATTGCAACCACTTCTTCAATCTTTCACAGCACTGTGGCATTTTTTGACTTTAAGATGACATATACTTTATGTTGACCACCAGATTAAGGGGAGTTTATATTTTGCAACAGAAGCAGCGCCACCTCCTGGAAGCTTGTTCTCTGTGTCAAATCATCATTCTGAAGCTGCTCTTTTCATCCTAATGCTTTCAATTTTATGCAGAAATAGTGACTGTTGTTTAGCGAACACAGAAGTCGACATCACTTTAAAAGCCTGCTATGAAATATTTATTTACTTAGGCTCCTTACCTGTTTTAACTATTAATGACTCCAAGCAAGCAGAATATATTCCTACTTTCCAGTAACAAGATTAAAGCAATACTCTTCCTTTGAACTACCAAGAACAACAAAGAGACCCAAGTACATAGCATGCATTACTGTAGGGGGGATCTAGTCCCATCCACCCCTGAGTGCCTTCTGGAACAGTCCGGGCTTAATAGCTTTAATGAAGCAGCAGGGTTGCTGACAGCCTGAGCTTGGCAGAGATGTTATTCCAATGGACTGGAATAACAGTCCCCTGGTGACTCTTGATGATGACACTCCATTCGAGTGAGAATCCAGAGGGAGACCTCCTTTTAGATCTTCTTGGATAGGTTGAAATACCACAGGGAGGTATCTGTTGAAACCATTCTGGTATTTTTGAGCTTTCGCTGCCTGCCTCCAATTTGCTGCCTGCAATTACTGATGGAGTGCAACCCTCATAATTCTGAAATTGCACACTCAGAATTCCCATTGGGTGGAAATTATGCAAATTGCCATCCTTTGGGAGGGTCACAAGACTGAAGAGATCTGTTTATCTATGGAACAGAGTTCTGCCAGGTGGCAGCGTAAAAAAAATATAAACTTATGTATTGCTTAGTTCAAGAATAATCATTCTCAGATATTAGTAATATTACCTCTTCCTCTGCTCAATTCCAGCCACTTGGTCCCTAGGGGATCCTGGGGGAGTTTTAGACATGCCAAAGGTTGTTTCCAATGGAAGCTTACTTCCAGGCCCAGTTTGTCAACAGACTGAACAGTTTTCAGACACAACAGGTATCTTTCACATTAGGTTGCTTTACCATGTTTCTTGTATCGTAGTCAGCAGCATCCAACC
Source organism: Pareas carinatus (assembly GCA_032468095.1). Classification (NCBI taxonomy): domain Eukaryota; kingdom Metazoa; phylum Chordata; class Lepidosauria; order Squamata; family Pareidae; genus Pareas; species Pareas carinatus. Next base: position 315,286 of record JANHFO010003112.1, on the reverse strand, counting down.
GTTGCATGTCTCCTCCCCCCATTTCTTTGTCTGCGGGAGAAAATGAAATCTACTCATTTTTTGGCCATTTTCTAGCTTTTAGATGCACAGAACGTTTCACTTAAAGGTGTCTGTGGAGGGGTCAATGGTATTTCAAATGAGAGGAGCGCCATCTGTCTTTTTCCAGCCAAGATACCGATCCCAGAGAATTAAAACATTCAGCTGCAGAAGAGCCTACCTGAAAAGTGGAACTCACTGTGTCCAAGGCAAACATGGTTATTAAAGGCGAATGGACGGGAGAAAGGCCAGTGGGGGGATTACAAATCCGCTTCTCCTCTGTCTCTGTTCCACAACGCTGAAGATGCTCAGAAGGTGAAAAGAGAGCGAGAAGTCACAGCAGTCGCGAGTGCCAAGATAGCAGCAAAACTACCCGTTTCCCCACGCCTCTCTTTTCCCTGTCATTTGCTAGCTGTTTATTCCTAACTCAGGCTTGCACATGGAATTGTGAGCAGGAGCTGAGTTGGGCATGCAGGGGGGAAAAGGCGGCATCGCGATAGCTCATGGTGGACATGAGGCTCCTAGGGGTGGGGAAGTGGAAAGCTGCCAGTAGTTTTATTAATTTTGCCATCCTCCCTTGAGCCTTCAGCCCTAAGCAAACTAGGTCCCCTCCGTGGATGTACATAGTTGAAGTCTATCAGGTTTCTCTTGTAAGACCCCAAGATGGTGGCCTCCCCTGCCTTCTTTCTATTTTTTTCTCTGGGATAAGCTCAAGAATTTATATCTTTTCTTTATTAAATTTTTTTTTCAACAATTCAAAGCAGCAGGCATAATACTTCTTCCTTCCCTTATTTACCTCACAACAATAACCCTACGAAGTGGGTTGATCTGAGAGGGAAGGACTAGCCCAAAGTCACCCCGTCGGCTCCAGCTTGGTGCCTTAACCACCAGACTAAACTGTTGTACTGCTGTTATGGACTTTTTTTTTATTTCTCAGCTTGAAACTCAGTTGCTCAGGCTCAAGGAGAAACAACTGGTGGCCAGTATCCAAACCCAGCAGCTGCAAAAATTCAAGAGCAGCCTTGAAAATCAGCTCCAGCAAACCCTCCATCGGTTTCAAAAAACTGAAAGGTGCCTGGATGTCATGAAGGATAGAATATCCCAACTGTACAGTGGAGGCAGGTGAGTCCTAATAATTGTACGAGTGGCTGCCTTAGAAGAAGGTCTGCACATTTCAGTTGGTCCCAGGAGCTCCCAACCTTTGGGGCACCAGGGCCCAGTTCCGTGGGGAAAGGTTCTTTCATGACCCAGTGGAGGTGTGATTTTGCGTGCTTCCTGCATCTTGCAAATAGGGTTTGGCTTGTTTGCGCGGCCTACTTGCTGGCATTCCATGGCCTGGTGCTGGTCCACGGACCGGGGGTTGGAGACCCCTGGACTAGAAGACCTCCGAGGCGCCTTCCAAATCTATTATTCTATGTTCTATATTCTGTGCACAGTGCACTTGCCACTCTTGATGTATGATGCCTGCGTCTTTTCTCTCTGTTGAGGAGCATCATCAGTTTTGTGGGCAATAGTTTTCCTGCATTTCCAACCCTTGTTTTTAACTTGGCTGCTGTTAAGTGATTTCCCCCTCTTCTTTGCACTTCACTGGGCAAGGAAAACCGGATTCAGCGTCCTGGACCTTGTCGTCGAGGCCCAGCAGGACATCTGGCTGTGCGTTTGCTTGAGATCTCCAAATTAAATAAAAACTTGCCGATTCTAATACTGATCTCCACATACTTTGAGGCCAAACAACACAAAGCTCTCAGCTTTAGAGCAGCTTTTATCAACTGGGATTCCACGAGAGGTTGTGATATTTTTAAAAAATATTGTTTTGAACTTTGCCACACGATGCTAATGCTTGCAATGGTGGGAAATTTTAGCTGCCTCAACTCAGCTGCCCACCTGCCACTCTGGTGCTGTTTTTGTGAATGTTGTAAAACCATGAATTGTATAGGTTTGAAGTGGATTGTGCTGAGACCTTTTTGTATGTTTTGCAATGTTTATTTATGCAGGGCTTCTTTGAGACTTGAAAGGTCTCAAATTTAACTTGAAGGTTCCTACAGGATGAAAAAGAGGTGTGGTGGCTCAGTAGCTAAGACGCTGAGCTTGTCAATCGAAAGGTCGGCCGTTCGAATCCCTAGCGCCGCATAATGGAGTGAGCTCCCGTTACTTGCCCCAGCTTCTGCCAACCTAGCAGTTCGAAAGCATGTAAAAATGCAAGTAGAAAAACAGTACTACTTCGGTGGGAAGGTAATAGCGCTCCGGGCGCCTCAGGCATTCAGTCATGCCGGCCACATGATCACGGGGACGTCTTTGGACAGCGCTGGCTCCTTGGCTTAGAAACGGAGATGAGCACCGCCCCCTAGAGTCGAACACCATGACTAGCATGCATGTGCAGGGGGAACCTTTACCTTTTTACAGGATGAAAAGACTGCAATAGGCTGTGCTAGACTAGTTTCTGAACCTCAGCAACTTAATATGGGTGGACTCCATGCAGGAGATTTCTGGAAGTAGGAATCCACCCATCTTAAAGTTGCTGAAGGTTAGCATCTGGACCATAAACTGATAATCCAAGTCTGTTTTTAAGATCTGCTCTCTTAGGCAAAACACAAGTCAGTTTATTGCCTATGTGATACCCTTGCTGAGAAGGTCTTTCAAACTCTTTTGAGTATTTCAATATCTTCATAATGTTTTATTCACTGTTAATTTTTGCTTTATGCTTTTTTTAAGACACTTCCACATGAAATTTTAGTGGTTGGTTGTTTTTTTCTTCTGCTGCTGCTGCTCCTGGATTGGCCCTGTACCCGATCATCCTACCACTTGGCAGAAGATCAACTATGTGCAAAAGTTTGAAAGGGTTGAGATGGCTTTTTTTCTTGCTGCAGCAGGAGGATTTTAACAGCTCAGGACAGGACGGTGATGTTTGCTCTATGTTGTCAGGATTTTTAGTGGGTAGAAGGGAAGACAATGAAAGGTCATTTTCAAATTTCTTGGAGGAAATGTCCTGAAGCAATAGTGAAGTGGAAGTATTTCTTCTCACTATTTTGTTCACAAAATCTGCATGGCCATATATTCTGCACTCCTGACAATGTGAAAAATAAATGCACATCTCTTTGAATTCCATCATGGAAGAAAGGATAAGGCACACAGAAAACAGACTGATTATTTGCAGAACTGAATGAAGCAGTCCATTACCTGATGGAAATGCTTGTGCTTTCCCCCCCATCTGGACAAATGCTTGCATCATTAAAACACCTACTCCCATCAATAGCTATTAATTTGCCCCACAAGCACCATGGTGACTTGGTAAGCACAGAAGAAGCTCAATTCCATTCCCCAATAATTCTGCGCGAAAAGATGGGTAAGCATGTGGAGTTGTAGTGGCACAGTGGTTAGAGTGCAGTACTGCATTCTACTTCTTTTCTCGTTTTCAAAAGTTTTATTTTCAATATAACAAATATATAACAGAAAAAGGATTCTATCATACATATAATATGCTAAAA
>JANHFO010003112.1:291867-303497 GCA_032468095.1 Pareas carinatus | reverse complement strand
ACATCAAGGGTCTCTGCCTGCAAGCTGTTCCTAATACTTTGTCAAAGAAGGACTGCAATGAACAGGATGTTAGAAACCAAAATGCTCCTATCTCACATACTACAGCAGGCTTTGGCTACTTAAGTTGCCCATAATAAGCATGAGAGAGTCATCTGAAGAAGAAGCAAAATCTCCTCTGTGCTATTTATAGTGAAAAATCGACTTCAGGGATGGAACAGACCGTGCAAATGATTTATGAAGTGTGTTATGACCCCTTTGAAATACACAGCAAGTCCATTTATAAGATCTCGAATGTGACGCACTTTGTCTCAAAGACTGCATAACCTGAGACAACAATTTAAAAGCCAAAGGTGTAACAATTTTATAAAGTGCTGTAGATAAAAGTGATACTTTGCTGTAAAACAGCACTTAGCCAGCTTTTGGTGTAGGCGTCTTACCGCATTAACTAAAAGAGAATACACCGTATGACAGACTGGAGTACGAGCCCTGTAATAATATAGGGTAGACAATAAAACATAACTTTTTATTGTACAACCTGCTTAATACTCAAAGGATCTCAAGAGTCTCAGAGCAGCCAATAAAATCTCTTAATGAATAGCACAGTATACCATGATGAAACATAAATGTTATCTGACCTTTTTTTTTTTGATGAGGCAAGACACCTGTTTTGTTTTTCTGAATACAGAAGGGAGCAAACTGCTCCATTTGCCTTTCAGCCTCAGACTAGGGGTCATAGCAAGCAGTCTCTGGGTGACACACTTTTTTAATAGACAGAAACTTTGAGCTGAAAAGAAATGATATTTTGTCCAGGTGACTTGTTACAATTTCACCCGATTTACCAAACTTAAAAATACGCTCAACTTTTCAACTATACAGAAAGAGGTGTCCAGCTTTTCAAAATGGCTGCATTGTTACTGTTTAGGATGCTCTTAATGTCTGCAAGGCAACCACTCCTTTTAATAAATGAATGGGTCCGTGTTGAAGATTTGTGTGGGACTCCCTAGACTTTTGTAGTGACTCCTTTTCTTACAGAGGAGGTCCCCAAGCAATCTAAAACTTCATATGATATTTGGCATTAAAATATTATAATAATTGACAAGACTTAAATTACATAGAAATATATGATAGGACTGATGTAATAATCAGTTCATACGAGAAACCCTTGAATGTTATTATAGATTGATGTAGTTCCCTGACCCAAACTTCCTATAATGACATTAAAGACAGGGAATTATATTGCTGCAGCCAAAGGTGATAAAACTAGGCACTGAATCTAAGGCAATTACAATGCCGTATCACATGTTGACATCCTTGATAAGAAAAATGGAACAAGCATGAATCTTTCATTATATTTGCTCGTGCAGACCCTTTATAAATCACAAATATAGGGCCCACCTGACATAACATTCGATGGCAAAAAATGAAAACATTTAAATAATCAGAAAAGAAGTTTCCCGCACCCCCTCATATAATTATATGTATATGTTTGAGAGTTCCTTTGGTGTAGTAGTATAAGGCACCAGGCTAGAAACTGGGAGATCAGGAATTCTAGTCTTATTTTGGGTACAAAGGCAGCTGGATAAATTTGGGCATAAGTCATAAGTTTAGAAAGGATGCCGGTTTTTGAAAATCTTGCCCCCAAAAACCTGCATATAATTCTCCATTTAGTCCCTGTGAGCTAGGATTGACCTGAAGGTGCCTGCTTGCGCGAATATGCACACACCCAAACAAATGTACATGTCTGCCCAGTCTGGCCTTGGCCATTGCATTAGCCATGAAAGTCGGCTTGATGACCTTGGGCCAGTCGCTCACCCTCAGTCGGACTCGCCTTGTTGTTGAGGGAAAGATAGGATGAAAGTTCGCTGTCTTGAGTCGTTTGTAAAAAAACCCAGTAAAGACAATATCAATAAATAAAACATCAGAATGGATTGTCTTACTCTTCAGCATAAAACAAAATTGAGCTGGACTCAGCAAAAACAGCCTCACATAGGCAAAGGAAGGCAATTGACCTCTTTATGTGCAGGAAAATTCTCTCACAATTTCTATAATAAGGTTGTGTTCACTCTGGATCAAAACATCACTAGCAATAACTATATTTAAACAACAAGTATGGATGGGGGTCACCTTTTAGGAATAGTTTTCATTGGAAGCAACATTTATTCTATTAAAATTGACTGTTAATTACACGCTTTTAGATGTGGTATACTTCCCCACATTCCAGTATTTTAAGGTGAGATCAATCTGTTGCCATATGAGAAGAAAGAATTATATAGCATCATAGATGAATGTCAATCTTATTTATGAGTAGACTTTCCTTCAGTCTTAAGGGTTGAACAGATTTTTTTGATTGAAATTCAGATGCCATTCATATGAGCATGCATGTATAGCCCTACAGTGGAATATCCACCACAAATTAAATCTCCTTTAAGATATGTTTTAACCAGGCCCTACGTTTTATTTCCAAACCTGCCATTGGAAAATTGGCTAACACTCTAGTTTGTGGAATAAAGTAAGGGTCAGGTATCTTTTCTGATTTCAGGTGCAAACAAAAGACCAAACAATGCTTATATCTTAGTTTATTTGTGCAGAGGAAGAACATGTGACATCATCATGGTTGTTGTTCAGTCACTAAATCATGTCTGACTCCTTGTGACCCCACGGACCACAGCCTGCCAGGCCTCTCTGTCCCTCACAGCCTCCCGCAGTCTGCCCAAACTCACGCCTGTTGCATCGGTGACACCATCCAACCATCTGATTCTCTGCCGTCCCCTTCTCCTCCTTTGACCTCCCATCTTTCTGGGAACCTCCTGAAGTAATGAATGGATGGGATTTGTCTACAAGTTCTCCAGACAGCTCCTCCTCCCAAGGAAGCTGAAGGACAATGGTTTCTCATTGGTCTGAGCACCAAGAGATGATGGAACCTGCCATTTTGCTGGCAGGTCTTTTAAAGAACACACGGTTTGCAAGACTGACTTCCTAGTCATTTTTAGGAATTGCCTATTAACTATCTTAAGAGCCATGTTAGTGCAGTGGTCAGAATGCAGTATTCCAGGCTGATTCTGCTGACTGCCGGCTGCCAGCAGTTCGGCAGTTCGATCCTCACTGGCTCAAGGTGGACTCAGCCTTCCATCCCTCCGAGGTCAATAAAATGAGGACCCAGATGGTTGGGGGCAATAAGTTGATTCTGTAAACCACTTAGAGAGGTTTAGAGCACCGTGAAGCGATATATAAGTCTAAGTGCTATCACTATTGCTATTAAAGCTATTATATTTAATAGCTTAAAGACTGGCAAGTTTGAAAAGTCAAACTTGAATGACAAGTTGGAAAAGTCTTCATAAGGTAAGTTCATCTTTAAGTCTAAATAAAAACAAAATTAATTGTAAGTTTAAGAACTTAAAATATTTGAAATAAAGAGCAAAAAGTTAAATAAGATTTTGGTCTTATTTAACTGATCTTTTTATTTGGTAATCCTGACTATTATAAGTCATAATAAAGAAGGACTAGCGATTCTATGAAGAGCGAGAAATTGCAAGCCTGTTCTTGATCTCCATTAAATACTGTGACTTATAAAATAACCCGAAATATTTTGGTATTGGAAATATTAAAGGAAGCTTTGAACAATGAACCCAGAAATTAGTTACTGCAATGTTAACACTGCTACTAAGGATGTTTATTTCTATGTAGAGATTATAACAGAAGAGGAACAAATTTTATTGGACAAGACATAAAAAGTATAGAATTTAGAACTACAAATGACAAGCTAAGAGAATGATTTTACCAAATATATTAAAAAAATGACAAATGGATCTACAAAACAGGCTTTCCTACACTGGCAGAAAAATATAGAAAAGAAAGAAGAAAAAGAAAAGAAAAATATAATAAATATAATACAAAATATAATAAAGAAGAAAAGATATATATAAAGAAGTGACTTCAAACTTTCATCACAAGTTAAAAAAAATGTAAGTCTTCATATCCTATAAGGTTAAATAGATATCTCTTCATCCTATATCTCATCTCTTATCAATAAACAAATGCATAAAGCATCAACTTTTTTCCATTCTCTTGTCATTCTATAAGTTTTGTTTGCCATACCTTTCACTGCTGTAATGAAAAATTTTTAAAATTACATTAAAAAGGAAGGAACCTAACTTTCTAGATCAAAGCAAGAGAGCTGTGTCTTCTGCCTTATTTTCTGATTACGGAGTTATAATCACAATAAACACAGCTCTGTCCTTCTTTTGTCCAGCATGAGAGAAATTCATCAAGTCATCTTGAGAAGATGAAGCACACATACAGCAGAGTACTTGGAGTGAGTTGTTGTTGGTGCTGGTGGTAACGATACAAATCAAGATGACGGTTGCAACACAACGATCAAAGCTCCACCCTTTCTCCACGCTGCATGTCTATACAAATGGGTGTGTGACTGTTATTATTAAATTTTTTATTGATTTTTACAAAGTAAACATTAGCTCTTATACCAGTGGTAAAGGAAAACAGTTATATAAGTTTACATTATATTACATTATCATTTACACATAACTCTTTTATATAAAAGGCATTCTTTTGTTAATTGAGGTTTCAAGTTACTATCGCGCTCACTGCAAAGTATGAGTCCCGAAATAGCGCTTCACATCTCTTTGTGTAACTTCATTGTTTTAGCAACATTTTAGCAACCTTACAAGACCTCAATTTATTTTTGCAATAAAATAATAATGAGTAAAAGAATTCAACAAAACTATGTATTAGTAAATTTAATGAATACTTTTATATAGAGTACATTCTTTTATTAATTGAGGTTTCAAGTTGCTGTCTCGTTCACTGCTAACTATGAGTCCCGAGTTGGGATTCTTCGTTTCTTTATGCAGCTTAGTTATTTTAGCGACGTTTTGGCAACCTTATGAGACCTCAATTTATTTCTTGTATAATAAGAAGGTAATGAAAAGACGTCAGCAAGTCTATATAATAACATGTTACATATATAATACCCAGTATTAGTATAGAATTACATTATTTACACAATCTCTAACATTACAGCTTTTACTATATTCGTATTTTTCACCTGTATTGCGGTGTTCATTTGTTATTCCTCTCTGTTATTGTACTACATGTTCATAACTACCATCTTGTCTGTATAACTTATTGTCCTTCTTCTAAACACTCTTGATCTTGGCTGTCTTCTTAGTTGTTTAATCTTACATTTATACTTTAAAATGCATTTCAATTGTTGTTAAAGTAAATTAGGTTTCAATAAATTTAAAAGAAAATGTATGATAAATTTAAAGAGTTTTTTTTAAAAAAAACAATCATAGACATGAAACGATATGTATGAACAGACATATCTGTGAAAAATGACACATGTTTCCTGACAGATACCACAGTGTCACTAAGCAGTTTTTCCGAAAGGCTGATGGAGTTATTTTGATGTATGACATTACCTCAGAATACAGTTTTACAGATGTGCGGTACTGGCTGAACTGTGTCCAGGTAAACAATATATATATAGCTATATTCCACTGTTGTTTAATCTTAGGGGTTTTTTTACCTTGATGATTCTCAGAAATTTGAAACACTTTAGCTGGAAAATTACTGGTCAGTGCTGTGTGTGGTTATATGTAGTCTACTTCTGATAGTGTTTATTGCTTTTATAGGTACATTGAGGATTGCAGCTCAGTCTCTGTGATGTTATTCTAATGCAATTTAGAGATTTAGCTAAAAGCATATGGCATAGAGCTGCTGCTTAGATAGAATATCAAAATCTTTTAAAAGCATATATATTGGAAATTAATTTAGATAGTTATTAAAAGAAAATGGAACAGAACTTTGAAATCTGTATCTCAAAGCAGTTTTTTGAAGAGACAACTGGATTTTGTTTTTCCCCAGAGGAAAATGTTTCGCTTCTAACCCAAGAAGCTTCTTCAGTTCTGACTGATGAATGACTCGGTCAGAACTGAAGGAGCTTCTTGGAGGAGAAGCAAAACATATTTCTCAAGAAAAAAAAATCAGTTGCTTTTCAAATAGCAGCTTTGAGACAACCATGAACTGGATGAGTGAGAATCTCCATAGATATATGTATATATTATTTTATTTTTAGACATGGGTTAAGGTGCTTCTGGATCCTGCTTTTATTGTTTAGATTCCTTGCATTACAGAATTTTACAGGGTGCCAAAATATCTTTCTTAATCAGTAATTTTTCTGTATTTTCTTACGGCTTCAAAACTGAGAGTAACTTGTCTGTGTCACTAGCATGAACAAACAAATATTTAATACTCTTTAATTATTCAGGCTGAGTATGGGTAGAGAATATTCCACTTTGAATTAAAGGCACCTATCTTATATAGATGTAGATGTAGATGTAGGTATATTCATGGAAATAACTAAAAAAGAGAGCAAAATAAGAATTAAAAAGGTTGTTTTTAAAAAGGAAACCCTTTACAATTCTAAAAATCAGGGGTAGGCAATATTTTTTGACCAAAGGCCACATTCAGTTATTTGAGAGAAGGCTGAAAGCCACTATGTTGATAGGGTAGTTTTATATATGGGTGTGCGAAGCTTGGATATTATGGGAGTGGGGCATTTCATTTGTGGTTGTTCTTAAAACCATGAAATACCTACAGTATTTTAGGACTTAGATATTTTCCCACTGTAAAATGGGATTACATTGTGCCTCAGTTTTTATCAGTCGATTTGAAGGTGCTACAAGATCTGAAAGAACTCAGATTGCCATCTTGAATATATCTTACTGAAATTATTATTATGCACGTCACTATATATCTTATTGGTTTTGAAAGCACGGGCATTTATTTTATCTTTTAAGTTCTCCCTTTCATTATATTTCATATATCTTTATGGTGGCTATAGAATTCCATAATATAATGTATAGCAAGTTATATATAGAGATAGTATGTACACAGAACATATGCTTCTCCTATAACTTCAAAGGGATTTCCAGATTGCTATATTTGTTATAGTATAATAGTAAAGGTAATACATGGAACCAGAGTCAGTCCAGTAATATGCTATGTAATATGCTATGTTGATGCTGTTTCTCTAAACTACTACTGAACTGCTACTCTGATTTACTACCATAGCTTACTCTATGAGTTGTAGAAACTCAATTGTTGTTTGTTGAATAAACCTTGGCTAAATAAACACAGCATAGCAGTATATGTAAAACTGATAAATGTGACACTTGCACTTTGCTGAAGTAGCAGTCCTTATACTTCTGCTTCCCCTTCAAATGTATCCACGTTCAGAGAAATACAATCACATTGGTCAGGCAATAATAACTATAAATATATTGAATCTGGATAGTCTGGAATCCCGACTAGTTAGAGACTGAAGCTATTAACTGTAATAATTATTTTGTCCTCACAATACTCATACAAAAACATGCAGCCTCCCTGCAAACTATTACAGAAGTCACCACTATGTCTTAATTTGTCATAACTGAAGGACAGTGAATTAACCAACTCTGAAGGCAAATCCTTAATTGAGTCTCAAACTGATAACACAACAATTAAAAGACTTGACTCTCACATTGCTTCTGTTCAATATTTTTGTTCAGATAGATACAGACTTTTTGACCTAAAAAGAACAAATCCTGCACAAGACATTTTTTTATTTTTCTGTCTATAAAATTGGAGCAGTTTAGTTTAAACCGGTATGATAGTTTTTGATTTATTTTAAGATATGTGCTAGACCAAACCTAAAACTAAGCTATAGCGTGTTTGATCTGGCTTCACCAGCATTGTGTGAAATCAGCCATGGTTTGTATGGCATAGTCTATGACTTAACTGTGGTATGTGAAACAGATCAGTCACAATTATTCAATAAACTACTGTAAAAACAACTATTTGTAAACTAGCCATTGTTTTAAATGTTGTAAAAAGTTAGGCAATTAAAAGTAGATCTTGCATATTTTATATCTCCAAGTAAGCAAATGTATAGTTTTTTTTACAATGGTTAGGAAAGTTAATCCCAATAGATGTTATTATTGTTTAAAGGTTCAACAAAGCATTTTGATTTTATTTCATATTTGAAGAAATCTGTGCTTCCTTATAGGAAGGAGCTGGAGCTGGAACCGCCGTCCTTCTGCTTGGTAACAAAACAGACTGTAGTATGGAAAGGAGAGTATCTGCAGAGGATGGAGCAGACTTGGCCAAGGTACACTACTCTGCTCTTCTCATTTTAATTATTTTTCCATATGATGGTAAAAATAAGCTGAGGCTATCTGGAAACATCCACCATTAATTTAATAAAATGTAAATTAAATATTAATTTATTAAAAATAGTAATGGAACATTTAATAAATTATTTAATAAAATGTTAAATTAATTATAAGAAATGTGCTCAAATGATGGGCATGGCCCCAGTTCTTTTATATTCATTTGTCCAAGACTTATTATCTTCAGGGAGAAATAGAAAAAAAGTAGTATAAGCCTACTTGGATGGCACAGTGTAACAGGCTACAAAAGCTAAAAAGGAGGGTGGGAAGCTTCATTGCCATTTGTACCTGCATTTCATTGACATTGGCAGGTGGGTTCATTTTAATCAAATTACTTGCCAATGACAATCCCCTCCCCTTTTTAATCGAAGTGCTCTGCTTTAATCTATCCAAAACAGGAATAAAAACATTTGACAATGTACATTGTGATATTGCATCTTCCAGATAAATAGGAGGATTTTATTTTTTGGATTAAGTGTAAACATTTGTCAGTTCAAAAAAAGATATGTGTTCCTTGTCATCATTGTCTCTTACATTTTTGTGCCAGGTGTGTGGACTTCCATTTTATGAATGCAGTGCTGCTTCAGGTTACAATGTCACAGAATCCATAGCACAGTTAGTCAGGTGAGTAATTAGTGCCAAACTCTTACTTAGGTTGTGACAGGAAAAACTCATACATTTCTCACTCAAAAACCTACAGCAGCTGAGATCTTCCTAAATTGTAAATGGATTAGTGAAAATGCCAAATGAAAAAAAATCAAAAAATAAGGTGGTTCAAATGAATAAAAGTTTATTGCATGATAGCACTCTCTACAAGAATCTCAACTACTAAGAATCAAGGCAAACTGGCAGCAGATGAGAGTCAATGGAATTCAAGGTGGGCTGGATTAGATCTCTTGTGAATGTGAAGGGACTCGAGACTGATGACACGTTTGACTCCTTCCTTGAGCTCAGCCTGGTCATCTCCTACAGAAACTTTGTTGAATATTCATTGTGGAATACAATGGTGTCAGTTCTACCCATAGTGTCAAGATTGATTAAAGCTAGACTGTTTTTATTTAAACGGAGAATGTGTGTGAATTTGAGTACTATACACTGTTTAAGGGGAGATTGTGTAAAAGAGACCTGCTACTTCAAATGATCTCAGAAATTTTGGGAAATCTTTTAGGAGTGTGCAAAATGGTATACAGACTATTTGTTTCTGTATTTATAATAGGTTGATGAAAACTCAGGAAGACCAATTAAAAAAGAATGCTCTAGACTTGCCAGTGCAAATCAAAAATCAAAGAAGTTGTTGTTCATAAAGTGGAAAAGACTAACGACTGTTGATCCTTGTGTCCGCTGTGTGATTATGTATACCGTTTGCCCTCTTGAATCTGGATTGAATCCAACTTGTCTAGTATAGGAAGTTTTGACACTTGAGATGGTCATCACTTTGACTTTGAGTTACTCTGGATCCCTGAGCTGTTCTTTTCAGTAAAAATTCTCAAACTATTCTTCATTGGATATTTGCCAAACAGCTATGAAATTAACTCTATTTCCCCTGTATTTAGCTACTGAATTCTGGTCTAGGATCTGTGATTTCTATAATAATGCTACAGGTCACTTACATCGCTCTTTAAAATACATTTATTAAAGAGGCAATTATTTGTGCATGGCTGTAGGGGCTGACATGCTCATAAAAGCGACTGTATTGAAAACAGTGCAAATTCTGGGGAAAATGTTTATTTCGTATGAGTTATACACATGCTTTGGATTGTAGAACAACAACAACTTTTTGAAAAAATAACGGAAGAAGTATTGTACTTTGGGATCGGACAACGGAATCACCTGTAATTCTTCACATAGCCACAATTTCACAATTTTTGCTGTGTTGTCTCCCAACCCACCCCCGTTTATATCTATCTGTTTCTGTTCAGATAGAGAAAATTCCAAAGTGCCTCCTGAAATGACTGTATGTTACCTAACAGAATGACTGGTCTCATATGCATCTTACAGAACTAGTCATCAGAAGGAGTTCTGGAAATGTTGAGTACCTGTACCTGCAGCAGTTAGCTTTTAATGGTTGTGGCAAGATGGTCCAGATCACTTTCTAAGTTGCAGCTTCAGTTCTCCAGATTCCTAGAGCAATATTCATCCTTTGTTCAGTCCAGCATATGGCACTGTTTTTTCAAGCTTGGCAGCTTTAGGTTGACTCAACTCCCAGAATTCCCTAGCCAGCATGCTGGCAATTAAAGTCCACCATGAGGCATTCAATTATCTTTATTTAGGCCTGCCTCTCTCTCTGTCTCCCCCCTCTTTCCCTCCCCCTCCACTCTTTCTCTTCACTTTTTGGATTGCCTAGAGGTCAATTGTTCAGGAGTAGCAGATTAACCTCCAAAATAACAAGCTATGTTTTAATACAGAGTTTCCTTGCTTATTTATACAATTTGGTGGGTCTTCCATGATTTCAAATTGATGGTAAAGAAAATCTTAATTTGTGGAAAGCTATCTCTGTTGCTTATTATTCTATTTTAGTGTGTATTTTTCTGTTTATGGCATCCTTGTGCTGACAAATATTAGCATAAGAATGATAAGGCATGCCATTAATGTATAAGGTTTCTTTTACAGTGTACCAGTTTCATTTTTAACTATATGATATCCATGTACAGTTGTATTTCCTAGACCTTTAAATAAAATACTCTGTACCTAATGCATAGTTCAGTTTCTTCTCTCCAGAAAATTTTAATGACATGCAGAGGGGGAGAAGTGGGGGCAAAAGCATGCAGATTTATTCTATCCTTGCCATTGTGTTTTAATTTGTTCCCTGCTAGTGGTATTCTCAGGATGTGCCCAAAACAATTAACACGGTGGCCATGAATGTTGCATTCAAAACTCTAAGGTGAAGCTTTGCACTTATTTCCTAGGGACTCTTGGGTATTTGTATAGTAATTTTCGTGGCCATTGTAGAGAAGCAGATTGTATTGTTTTGTTATATGATTTTTAACATTATACTTTCCAGCATGACTTACAATCTTGGAACTTCCTAGTCTAGGGAATGACACTAACTGAATCTGATCCCCTTTTAGCTTTTTTTGAGAGTAGCAAAGTTGTTAGTATGGCCACCAGTTAATAGCAAAAGGCAAAGCAGAATGTAACCCTGTGATCCACTATCAGAAATGAGCTCTGAGTTATTAGTAATAATTCTAGATAAATTCATCAATATTGGACCTAATTATTCAACCAGTTTTACTTTAATTGATTTCAAACATCCACAGCATTATTTACCTAAAATGATTCCAAAATATTTTACATTCTTGAAAGATTTTTTTCATTAATAATAATTTAATAATAATAATAATTTTATTTATACCCCGCCCTTCTCCCGAGGGACTCAGGGTGGCTTACAGGCATTTAAAACAC
>JANHFO010003112.1:250669-284756 GCA_032468095.1 Pareas carinatus | reverse complement strand
GGTCCTCATTTTACCGACCTCGGAAGGATGGAAGGCTGAGTCAACCTTGAGCCAGTGAGAATCGAACTGCTGAACTGCTGAACTTGATGGCTAATAGCAGATGGCAGTCAGCAGAGATAGCCTGCAGTGCTGCTTTTAACCTGCACAATCCCTGGATCTTACTTTTTTTTTTTTGAGTTTCAGGCCCACCTCACGTAATCTCAGCCAAATTCTCTGCGGACTCTCCAGCAATTAGAACATCATCAGAGTACGGGCATACCCCTGGGATGCCCTTTAGTGTTCTTTCCATGACCCCCTGGAAGAGTCCTGGGGCTAAACTCACACCCAAATGCAGGCACCTAACCCTGAACGCACCCATATGGGTCACTATTGTTTCGACTTCAGCCGTGGCATCATCTATTGGCAGCTGCTGGTAGGTTTGTGACAAATCAAGTTTTGCAAAACACCTACCTCCCTGTACTGGGACTGGGTATGCATGTTGCTGGAGTGCTTTATTTAAAGTTCATTTATAGTCAGCATATCCCCATTTGCCTTGAGTGGGGTGATTATGGGAGTCTCTCACACCTCACTGTCCACTGGCTGCAGCACCCCTTGTTTTACAAGTTTGTCAATTTCAACATCTATCTTGGGCTTCAGGGCAAAAGACACTGTGAGGTTTGATCCGTACGGGAGTTACAGATGGATCAAGGTGAAGGGAGATGGGAGGTCCCTTATATGTCCCTAGCTGGGAGCTGAACACATCAGCAAACTCTCGGCAGACAGCTGACAGATCTGCTACATGTGCCTTGTGGATGTCTGTCACCTTAATGTCCACGGCATCGAACCAGCTGAGTCTGATGACATTGTTCAGTGGCCCGTGACTAAGACTACGTCCAAGAAACCTTCAAATCCCTTGAACTTGACATGTATGGTGGCTTCCTCCTTTACTGGGACCTGGACATTCTGGAAGTCTATGAGCACAAGAGTGAATGGCTGGAGTTTGATTCTTTTCCTGTCACGCTCACAAATGTGCTTGAACGTTTCCTGTGAAATAATTGACAGGGCTGTCCAGCTCCATGCCACAGGAGCCTTCCTGAAGTTAGACCTGTAGGTGCAACTTTGGTTTGAGAGGACGATGGGCACCTGTCCTACATAGGCTCCTACGGCTGGCACAATAGCTGAACCTGCTCTGCCCCTGGGGCCCAATACCTCTCCGAGTCTCCTCACGAGTCATGTTCTTGGGCCATCCCTTGCAAGCAGCAGGGATGTGGCCTTGCTCGGCAAGTGGCAGTGCAGAACCTGTACTCTGCTCACACATGTCGGCCTCCACAGCCCAGGCATCTCAGTTTTGGAGCTTCCTTGACCGCAGGTACCTTTTGTTTGTACAATGCACCCAGTCAACCTTTTCAGGCTCAGGTAAGGGCTCTGCGTCCTCGTGATGGACAGCACTTGTCTGTTTTTCAGTTCCCGGCACTTGTTTGAAGAGCCATAAGGTTTGGATGGCCTCTCCAGCAGCTTCCTCAGCCATCACTTTCTTTAATGCCTCGTTGAAAGTCAGGGACTCCTTAGCGAATAGTTTTTGCTGGAGTGCTCTGTTTCTTAGGCCAAAGACAAGGCGGTCCCTCAGTTGCTCCTCCAAGTTTGTAAAATTGCACAGCCGGGCTGTTTGACGCAAGGTGGCTACATACTCTGCGGCATGTATATTGGATGCTTGTGCAACTTTTGTGTATTGGCAGTTTGCATCAATTTCCCCAATACACTACACGTACCTTGGGACTACATTAAAAAAGTTAGAATATGTGAGAACTATTGTAGATACTCCCAAGACCGCAGTTAAAATTTTCATTGATGCTTGCATTCATGATCTTAAACAAACTTGGCTTTCTTAGCTTTTCTCTATGCATTGCGATGTAGTTAATTTTTTTTAAAAAAAAAAGATTCTCACACATTTTTTGCTGAAGTTCTAGGAATTTTGAGTTCTACCACTCATCTGAAAAAGCATTTACCTCTTGAAATTACTTTGCCTTTGTTGCTTCCACTAGCCTTCTATCCTATCCGCTTTGCTGAGTGCTATCAACTTATGCTCAGTTAGAGTAGATGGACACCAATACAAATTGTCTGCATGGGATGCACCAAAACTAAAAAGTTTGCCTAACTCCATTTTCTCGTAACAGGAAGCTAGAATGCCATTTGTGGTTCAGTGTGTGGTGATAGAGAGAGGCTACCAGCTTAGGGGCTCATTACAGACAGTCCTTGACTTACAACCTCAATTGACCCCAAAATTTGTGTTGTTAAGCAAGATATTTGTTAAATGAATTTCGCTTCATTTTACTACCTTTCTTGCCACAGTTGTTAAGTGAACCAGTGCAATTAAGTTAGTAACACAGTCGTTAAGTGAATGTGGTTTTCCCATTGACATTGCTCGTCAGAAGGTACAAAAAGGGGATCACATGCCCCTGAGACGCTGCAACTGTCATAAATATGACTCAGTATCTGAATTTTGATCATGGGGATGCTGCAACGGTGGAAAAGTGTGTGAAAAAAGGGTCATAAGCCCTCTCTTCAGTGCCGTCGTAACTGTCACTAAACGAGCTCTTGCAAGTCGAAGACCGCCTGTATTGTAAGGATGGGTATCCCCGAGAGTTCCGTCTGCGAAACTGGCGGCCGAGAAGTCCCAATCCTGCTTTGGGAACAGGGCTGACCGGCAACGCCTTGATCCCGGAGCGGAGCTACGGCGGCGAATGTGCTGCTCGGAATCCGAGGCCGCGCTCCGCCCGACTCCGGAAGCAGGAAGCCCGGCGTGCAGCTGCTGGGCTGGCTCGGAGTGGCCTCTCGGGTCCATGTTGGATCCACGCGACTCGACCCGCCCGGGCGGCTCGTGGGGGTGAGGCGGCGTCCGCGCGCTCGGGAAGCGGGAGAGGCATCGCCAGGCTCGGAGGGGGGGGGCCGTGGCCGAGGCGGGGAATGACATTTGCAGGCGGCCTCTCTTGGGGGAATCCGGGGAGGGGATCCGCGCCGAGGCCAGGAGGGAGCGGTGTTTGAAGGGGCGGATAGAGTGGCTCTTCCAGGGGGTAGGGCAGCCTGCCAGCCAGCCCCCGCTGCGCGCTTACTGGGAATGAGCCCCGTTTGGGGCTATAGGGGTCGGCTTCCGAGGAGACGCGTGTCAGGATTGCCCCGTTAAGAAAGCAAAAAGGGAACCAGGTGGAGTGGAAAAACACGAGCCCCTTTAACCATTGACTGCCGGTAGGGTGACTGGCAGAAAGTCTCAGAATTCATGGCTCTGAATTCACGTCAGTCTTCTGACATGGCATATCTCTCCTATGCTAGAAAGCTGAAACGTGCTTTGGGGGAGGAAGATGTTTTTGTATTGAGATTTTTTAAAGAAATCTGAACAGTGTCATGTAATTGAGGAAAGTTTTCAATCATCAGGTAGCTAGTGAAAAATCATGAATTTCCCCCTTAACTTTACTTAGCACTAGGATAGATGAATGCTGAAAGACACAGATAATTTTTTTTAGATAAAAGTATTGCCTTTACTATCTACCATAATTTAAATTCTTGATCCTGATGTTAACTTATTTAGGTTAGTGCATTCAGACAGTACAGCACAAGGGTATGTTTCAAAACTCCATCAAAGAACATAATGGGGATTTTTTGCAAACTATGAATTACACCTCAGTGTCATTCTGTCCTGTAAAGTTTTGCACTCCGGTTGGTCCTTTTGACAGTGTCCTCTAATATATGAAATAGCGCTGAGTAGCTTGTTGACATTTTGAATATATTTATCATAATAAAAAACCTTTGTGACCATCAGTAGCGCCTGGTATTAAAAAATATTCTGGCAACGAGAACCCTTTTACTTTCCAAATGACACTGGCTTTTATTTACCATCATTCCTAACTTTGGTAAGGGGTCAATATAACCCAACAGTGTGTGTGTGTGTGTGTGTATGTGTTTATACCTATTCTGTACTATTTTCCACAAGGAGCAGCCAAGTGTCCAAGTTTTATTGTGAAATAAGCAGACAATGTAATATTAAATGCTCTAAGTATGTCTTCTAAGATCTATGTGTCAGAGGAAGTTGGCATCTAAAACATTTCAGTTTGCATTGCTGAATTTTATAAACAGTAGATATGTATGTGGGCGGTTTTGTTTGGTTTTGGCCACTTTTAGGGCACATGTGAGTGGCCTGAAATTAGAAGATGGCAATGTAATGAATAGTGGCTAGAGTGTAAAACTGCATACATATAGAAGGGCTGAATAATCCCCAAATAATCTGAGAGCTGCTGCCATCCCCAGGACTCTGTTTGCAACCCTGGGACACATGACTATGATGACACTGAAATTCAGTTGCACAGTGCCCAATTTTCCAGCCATGCAAGCTTTCATTCATCTTTGAGTTTTAAGTGTGGAAATAGGCACACAAACCGCAGTGAGGCAAAGCATTCCCATCCTCTGTGGAACCTGATGATAGCTCAGGAGGCCGAGTTGTACCCTCAATGTAAAAGATATTTTCTCCTCCTACTTCATAGTCTTTTCATTTTTCTATTCCAGCACTTGCTGTAGTGCTCAGAGCTGTTACAGAAGCTGAATAAAGTGAAGACCTTTTTTTCTTTCATAATTTTTGCGTTTTCAGTATTTTAAGTAAGCAACTTGATTGCCACAAGTCTACTGTTATTTAGTTTATTAAATTTATCTCCCATCTTTCATTCAAGAGCTTAAGGTATCCATAATAGCCTCTCCTATTTTTCCCACAAGAATCACTCATTGTGCCTTTTGCAGAGATGATATTAATTGTATTTAGAAAACCATTTTGTTTCATTAGACATTGCCTAGGAAAGGAGATTAGAGGAAGTATATAGTCTTGGGGACCAATATCATGCCAAGTGGTGTATATGTACACTTATTTTTATTCCCCTGCCATATTTGAAACGCCTTTCAGAGTTCAAGATATTTGTACTGTAAGTGGTGCTTGAATATAAATGGTTGTAATAGTTTCCCCTCAGAAAATAATCACACTTGCAGAAGTCACATGAGCCATGTCTATATTATTTGATACCCATAAATAGCATATTTCTTAAATGAAAAAAATATTGTATTACTGCATTTTGCAAAAGTAAATAGAACTTGACAAAAGCAGGAATGTGGAATTTTACTCCCCTGTTCATTTCCTTTTCTTTGGGAATTATGCTGGTGCTGATTTGTATAAATGCTTAGTACCTTTGGGGGTAGATGCCTGTCTCTTATCTACTCAGCATCATATGGGGAACAGAAGGTTAGAAGATTAAAACAATGATGAAAACATTATTTTCAAATAATAATGCTGCATATATTAGCATTAGCATCTGTCCTGTTGATATCCAGACTCTTTAGGTCTTTTTCCATTCGTAGAAATAGTGTATTTTACTTCAATGCATGATTGGATGGCGTTATCAGACACCAGGACCTTGAAGAGTTCTGTAAGAAGGATATAATGTTCTAAATATTTTCTCTTCTCCAAAAACATGTTATCAGATTTTCTGTTGTGCAAGTAAGTGCTGCTCTTGGTATTATATTGCTGAGTGCCATAAATAGAGCAGTATCTCATGGTAAAAGAAACTGACGGAGTAAATAGTACTTTGTTTGAAACATTTTATGTATAATATTAAAATAAATATTAAAATATTAAAATATTAAATAATAATAAATAATAATAAAAATATTAAAAATTCTTCATTTGCACTTTGAGTATTTATTGACTAGAGATAGTGTGGATCATATCTGTTGCAAGTATATAAACCATTGCTTTTGCAATAGTGAAATTGCTTAGCATTCTGAAGTTCTGACTCCTACATTTCATTATTTCTTTATTGTATTTGATAAAGTAGGACAACATCCCATTTCTGTTCTTTGATCTTTGTCAACTAATATTCATAGGCATGAAATAGCTGTGATACGTCTCCAGAAACTTAAGAGTTACACTAATTCTTGATGTGCCAATTCTGTTCAGTATTAACAAAAGAGAACAGAAACATTGTGCTGTTTTGATTTACTAAAGATGAATAAAATGGCTTTATTTCAAGAATCTAAGTGCTGATGTCTTGATTCCATTAATTATATGTTTGAATGATCTAGATTTGCTACTCGCACATCCAGATTTACAGTCCTATTAGAAAGAACATACTGTCTTCTTCTGCCACCTTCCTTGAGGCACTGGAATAGTTTCTTTCTTAACTGTGTTGAACCTTCCCTAATAGGATTTTTCATCAGAGGACATGGAGCTTTCAGCTAATGAACTCAGCATTTATGATAAACTTTCGGAGACTATAGACTTGGTGAGACAGACTGGTTACCAGTGTGGTATGTCTGAAAAAGCCATTGAGAAATTCATCAAACAACTCTTAGAAAAAAATGAGCCACAAAGGGGACCCCCACGCTTTCCTCTGTTAATGGTTCTCTATAAGGTAATACAGATTTCTATTCTCCATGATCTTGTGAAAAGTGTACTATAATTTGAAATCTACATAGGATGAAGTGCCCATAGATTTGATTAGATCCATGGTTTACAGATTTTAAGGTATAATGATGTTAATTTGTGCAACCTCTCTTTTCCTGTGAATAAAACTAATGATTTCATTTGTGTTAGGATTGCATAAGAAATAAATACATTATTTATTTTTATTCATGACATGTTAATATATAGTATCACAGACTATCTCAAAAGTTGTAAAACTACTGTGTATTTCACAGGTAAAATGAGCAAAGACAAAGTTGTGTTTTGATAGTGCTTCTGCCATTGAAGCTTGCAGTCAAATCTGGGTGGTAAGCCAAAGTGAGTTTTTGACAGGGGTCCCACTTTGCTTGCAAAGCCTGATCAGGTTTGAAAATAAACAAGGCAACAAACTAAAGTTACCCTATCTCCCCCATAATGTTCCCTCAGCGACCCCTAACTCACAGTTTGAGAAGCTCTCAGATAAAATTGTATATCAGCAGTCATTTGTGCTATCCTGCTTATTATATGGGATAAATATTAGATTAATACTTGTATTTGTAATACTAGTAATCTTATTCTTATCTTCTCTTGCAGGGATTGGTTACCCTGGGAGTAGTTTTACTAACGGCATACTTCATGATCCAGCCATATACACTTTCACCATCTGAAAACACACTCACCAAAACCCATGCTTTGAATTCCTTCTTTCATCATATCCGGTTGCTGCCATTACCCATTATCAAGAAATACATGCTGGAGAGTAAGGAAATTATCTAAGCATTTATTTCATTATTTAACTAAAACAGCTTGGTACTTCACTATGATAAATGCAGATAGCATAAATAAAAATTGCTATTCAGATCTTTATTTTTAAAGTAACACTGTGTTCTGTTTTTGTAAAAAGAAAAAGAATAACCATTAAAGTCATATCTGCTTGCAGTAAACACTCTTATTTTTGTAACAAAACTTTGCAATTTAGCTCTAGTGACCCTGTTCTGATGCTTTGTGCACTAAATAGCATGCAATTTATTAAGATATTTTCCTTATGCTAAAACTAACTCCTGATCGATCTTAAGAGGCTTGTTTTAAAGATTTATACATTTAGATGTGTTGAGTCATAGACTGATTGACCAGATTAATTCAGTGCTGCATTTTTGAAAAGTGGAACTTAACCTATTATCACTGGAATCCTATATAATGAATTTATATCTCTCAAAACTTAGCACAGAATTACACTTATGCCATTTCTTGCCCAGTTTGTACAAGATGTTTTAGAAAAGAAATAATTTTAAAAAGGCTAAATTTCTAATATTTTGTACTCAGACTTCATTCATAGACTTGAAAGACTTTAATTTCCACTTTTCCTGTAATTTTATCAAGCTTTCAAATCCAGGAAAACTTGCAGTAAACACCTCTTGTTTACATTCTTTTTTTTTGCATATAAGTAAATTATATGATCACTGTTGTAACTTCATTACACTACTGTTTACCAACAGGTTAATTCTTAGAGAGCTTATATGAAATTTACTACTTGATAAAATGTTGTTTGCACTTGGACTATGACAACTAAGTCAAAGGGTCCAGAAAAAGAATCTGTCCAAGAATTAATTAATTGCATAGAAGAATAGGTGATCTATTTTTCATTATTTGAAATGTACAAGAAAGGCACTGTTAAAAAAAACCTTGGAATAAATTAGTCAACAGTTTTCCTTTCTTACCAGAAAGTCACAACGGTGATATAATAAACCACCAAGATGTAATACAAACATGGGTAAAACTGTCTGTATTCAACATAGCTGAAAAGTCATTACCACTGAAGTGCCTTCTCAATTAAGATAAATAGAAGTATTATCATTTTTGAATGTTGCATTCACACATAATCAGGATAAACATTTTATTTATATGAATAAACTGTTGCAAATATTAAAGTTTATTGCTTTTAGTGACTTGTTAAATAGAATTATGCTCTATGTATCATAGTGGCATTTCTGTAGACTATTGGATGTGTACCAAAAGTAAATATCAGATTATGGTTTGTATCTTTTGCACCAGAAAGCATACCCTAATTGGTGTCATAGTTTCTATATCTGGAGCTACTATCTAAATGTATTTAAGATGAATACATCCAAATCATCCCTGTCTTTAAAGGGGAGATTATTTGTTACATGTAAACAGAAGAAAAACTCAATTTATACTGTACAGTTCCAGCTATCTACCTTGAAAGGTAGGGTGTACCTGAAATTTCCCAGAAGAAGCAGCTAAAATGGCAACTCAAAGGCCAATGCTGCTTTATTAGGTTCTGTCTGCTGTTGATTTGTTGTTTTCTGGTCAGTGACTATAATAAAGAATTGAATTGAGGTAAAAGAACAACTTCGTGAAAAAAGAACAGTATGAACGATTGTAAGTAAGCTACTTGCCTGATTTAATGGAGAGACCTTGCTTATCACTTTTCATTCAAGCAGGTTCAGCATCAACGCTCAGGTTCTGTTACCCATGTTATATATAACATATGCCATTTAAAATCTAATTTTATTTATCATGTCTTGAAAGGAAGTGCTTTTTGATCACTGGTACATAACATTAGTAGACATATCAAGGATTGCAACTCAAATTGACTATTCTTTCAAATACCTTGTGTTTTGATTAGAAATGATTTCTCCCACGTCATATTGTTTTTGTGAGAAGTGAGATCAGAGATGATGCATAAGTCTGAATATTAAAGACATTTTTCAGGTTGCATCAAGGGTTAGCTAATTCCTTATTGAACAGCATTCTTACCATATTTGTATGCAGCTGTTTCTCTTACATGTTATCGGAATAATCTCCTTCAAGAATGTGATACAAAACATAATGATACAAATAAATTAAGAGGTTAATAGAGAAAAATCTGTCCCCTCAGCTCTTCATAGATGTTTTCTATTATCTGCCAGAAAATAATTTAATCTCTTATTCATCACCAAGATATTTAGCAAAAGACCAGTGTCTGTGTTTGAACAATTAAGCAAAAATCAAGAACATGGGGGCATAACCTCAAACTGACAGGAGGTAGGTTCAAAAATAGTGTTAGAAAATATTGCTTCACAGAGTAATGGAAGCTTGAAGCAAACTTCCAGCAGGGGTAGTGCGTCAATCATTAGTAACTGAGTTTAAATATGCTTGGGATAAACATGTCCATCAACTGACAATTTTTTAAAAAACAAAACAAAAATGGAAATAATTAAAAAGAAATAAATTAAAAAGAAAGCAAAAAACAAAATAACTCAAAGGGCAGACTCCATGGATCTTTCACTGCCTTCAATTATCTATGTTTCTGTGAACTGGAGATTAAATTATTCTCCATTTTCATTCTGTGAATTTCCCAGAAGAAGCTTCTTTATAAATTAGCATTATGTGGAGATATTACCACCATCTTTGAAAAAAACAGCATGTGGAAAGTCATTTCCCATCTACAACAAATGCTGTTGTTTTGCCATTAATATTTGGGTTGTGATCAGACTTGGAAAAAAGGCAAGATTGTCTAATGCCTGTAATGGGAGCTCCCTTTGTGCTAATTATAATTTGTTATATTTTCATTATCTTTGAACAGCCCATCGAAAGTGTTGAAAGCTTAGTGGTCTGAAATCAAAAACCTTGTGTGTCACCATCCAAAACTGCTTATGAAAAGCATAGTCAGTCTAATTCATTCAAGGTGTCAGAATCAGAACTACAACTTGTACTTCAGTTTTCTCTCTTGTTTAAGGGGGGAAAGGCCCATCCTTTCATCACATTTAAACATATTTCAGATATATTTAAATAATGTATATGTTAATTTTATAAATCCCAAGGAGAAGTAGATTTGTTTGAGGGCTTAATTTAAATTTTAAAATATGAAGGCAGACACTTGAGTTTGAACATGTCCGTTAAGAACATATGCCAGCAATGTCTTTGAATTCCTCTGATACAGCAATACAACTGAGAATGAATTACGTATTTTGACATGCACGCAGCTATCTCAGTGAATTTTTTTGGAAAATGTGGAACAGGAATTGTCAGGTGAAAAATAACTTTTGCTCCTAACAAAAAAAGTTCAGATATTTTTAGAGGCGTCTGATTTAAAAGGACGTGGGAAAGTGCCAATGAAGCATTTAGGTTGGCTCATGAGCAGAGTTCCTTGTGGGCAGTGAGCTGTAACTGAAATCCGAAGGATTGTGGTTTGAGAGGAGTTAAGAGTGGTTTTTGTTTTGTTTGTTTTTGCTTTTTTGCTTTTTTGTTTTGCATTTCAGAACCTTTAAACAATACGTACAAATCCTAATTTATGAGCAAGGGTGGGGTCAGTATCCATTTAGCTGGAAACGTTTGCAGCAACAATCTCTTTCTTTGGCAGCTGTCTTTAGCCTGAGGTGTTTGACTCTCAGCCAGTTTCCAGGGCCTTTTCCTACTAAATCCATTTGGATGATGTCAATTAGGTCTGCTCTAGAGCATGCACAGAGATTCCCATTGCAAATGAATATGTTCTTTCTAATACCCACCAGGAAATAATAATGCCCCAGGAGGATGTTGTCCTCTTGCATATCCCAGCTGCAGCATCCTTCCACCACTCCAATGTGAACTATAGCCTGATGCCTCAAAGCTATCATCAGGGTTTAAAATGCTGCCAAGCATGCTGAATTTTATTGTAAACAGCCATTATTATTATAATCTGAAGCCTAATAACAGACACATGTGTTGGGACATAGTTTTTCATGGACAGCCTGCCCTTTTAAAGATGGGTGTGCAAGTTCTTTTTAATATATCTTGGCAGTTGTTCATCAGGAGAATTGTTGGCTTGTAATTTCTGACAGCAGACACATTATTGTGGGAATCTGGAAAGCTGAAAGCTCTTCTTTTGCATTTAGGACCATTTACTGTTTTTATCAAGTTTATAGATGAGTGATTCTTTGGTATATTACCCATCTTATTCTGAAATAAGGATGGCTGTATAGTGTTTAGTTGAGATGAGACTTACTCTAAAATTTGATGGAGTTTTGCAATCACCACTTGAACGTTCTATAATAGCTTATTATTAAGCAGTTCTTCGCCACTTCACCGCATACTGATGCCATGGAAAACAAACTACAAAATTTTCTTTTGTAGTTGAGATTTGAAAATATGTTTGCTACATTTCTAGGTCACTATGAAAAATAGACTAGAATATGGTTTCCTCAAAGTGTAGGCAAGTCTACTTTCTTTAAGATGTTTACAGTCTTTGTATTCTTTTCTTCTTTGCCCTTTGCTGACCTACCTGTTCCAGATTTAGGGATTAAAATAACTTGATTCTCACTATAGAAGAATTTTTTTTTTAGATACGGTTTCATGAAGTATGGTTGCTAATTTTGGCATGGAAATCAGTAGGTTTGCCAGCTTAAGAGGAAATTTTCTTTCATTTATTGCTTTGGAATTGTAAGCATCATAAGCATATAATATGCATCTGTGTGGCAAAAAACATGCCATTTTGCATCTAGTTTGCAGTGAACCATGACTGCTATTCTTACCAGCTGGGGTGATTTGAGGCTAACAGTACTAAACTCTTGTGACTTTCGAAACTGAGATTTAAGAATGTTGTGGTTTTAATTAACTCCTCATGCCTGGCCTTATGTATTGAATTTCTAGCCTTTCTTTCAAATTTTAAGAGCTTAAAACAAGAATGAGCTTGAGAGAGATTGCAGAAATTATTAAACCTATAATGTGTTTCTATTGTCTTACTAATAATGCAAAAGTTAGTCTTTGATTGAGCTATTAAATTATTTTAACACCCTATTCCTCTGAGATGCCAATACCAGGAGCATCAAATTCAACTCTTTGTGCTGATACATATCTCAAATTCAACTCTTTGTGCTGATACATTTCTTTCTTTACATTCTGCCCTTAACAGTGGCAATGAATATGTTGTTGGAAGATCTAATAAACTGGATTAGGGATAGATTGGCATTAAGAAAAACCGATGTGATCACTAAGAGTTGATACCAACTTAGTGGCACATAATCAATGAAAAGGACTGCCCCTCAGGTTATCAGAGTCAGCAATTTCTATTTTTTCTCAATTCAGTGGATCTTCTTAGTTCAGTGATTCAGTCACTTTGTAATTCTCAAAGGTGAAGAATTTATAGCTTCATGGACTCATGAAATGCCTTAACTGAGATGATGTATTGATTTTGCAAAATTGCATTAGTTATACTTAATGAAGGCAAGAACTGTGTTCTACTTTCCAGTGAATCTGAATCATTTAATTTTTCTAATTGAAAAATTATTTTCAACACTTCACACCATTTCTTCTGGCAGCAAAATTGCTCTAACATTGTAATAATGTTTAAATTTTATGACCAAAATGTATCTATTGATATACTGTATATTAAATGTAGAGCAGTGGTTGAATTGAAGACAGCAATTTAAAGCCCAGCATGGCTATTTTGAGTTTGTTGGCAAAATATCTTTGGCATTTTTTCAGCAGTTCAGATTGTTACAGTTTATATTAAAAAATTTTTTGTCAATCTTTGCAGACTCTGTGTTTATAATCCTTAGGGCATCAAGCCAACCATGGCTGTCCTCAAAAAGCTAAGTTTGGTAAGACCTTGCTGTCCAGGACTGAGCTTAGCTAGAGAGAGATGCTCTCTTTTTTAATACTGTATTAATTTATCTTTGTGCTGCATTTGTTCAACAACATACATGTGGAATATTGGTTCCATTTTTCTAGCAGCAAATGTTTCTTCTCTGGAAGTAAGAAAACAATTTGGAATGGAAAGGCCCTCTGCAGCACAACATTTGCACCTAGTCATGCCGATAAAAAGTGTGGACTGTTACCGAAACTGTGCAGGGTGGGGATACATATTACAGTTTCTGCTGTTTGGGTGATTGAACTATGAGCCAATCTTTGGAGAACATGTGGTGTAATCATGGAATTATTGAGCTTGCTCAGTTCCTAATGTACAGAAAAGTTCTAAAGTTGAGGTTAGTTGAGTTAATGTGTTGCAAGATGTAAACCATATGGAATTATATTGATTTAGAATGAATTTTATTGCTGGAATAAGAGCATTTGCCTAGGAGTTGTAGAGCAGGGGTGTCAAGCTCAATTTCATTGAGGGCTGCTGCCGCCAACACGCCCCCCACCCACCCCTCTGTGCAGTTGCCCCTGCCCTGCCATCCTGGGAGGGCATCCTGTTTGTCTTCAGAGTGGCCCCATGGGCCAGATCCAAGAAGGTTGCGAGCTGAATCTGGCCCATGGACCTTGAGTTTGGCACCTCTGTGGTAGAGGATTACCAATTCTGGCTTGATCGTCCAGTGTATATGATTTTGAGCACTATATTTATCTGGTCTAGGGAGGGCTCTTCAAATTTGGCAACATTAAGACTTCTGGACTTCTAGACATGCTGGCTGGGAAATTCTGGGTGTTGAAGTCCACAAGTCTTTAGGTTGCCTAGTTTGGAGACCCCTGATCTAGAGCAAAATCAGCCATAATTAAGTGACCGGGATAGTTTCAATGTTTCCTGTTAAAGTGCAAGTATTGCACATTATTTTTGAATTTCCTTCAGTTTTGAAAACATGTTTATTATGAGGGGCCTTTATGTTTAATATATAATAAAATCATAAAACTACAGAATAGGAAGGGACTGTTTTAAAACAACATCCAACTTCCTGCTTGGTAGAGGAATCCAAATGACTGGTTACTATCCATTTGAACACATGTTAGGAGTTTATCATTTCTTTAGATACAATAATTAATACCATTGTTAAGTTGTTAATATTCAGAAATTCTAGTATTCAATTGAAAGTTACATCCTGTAGCTTAAATCCATTCTTTCCTGTCTGGCACACTGGATGTTTTAAATATGTGAACAAAAAGAAGAGAAGTTTTAATTGCATATATAAAGCAAATCAAAAATAAAGCAAAATAGAAACTAAAAAGGGTAGAAGAGAAGGAAATGGCAATAAAACAAATAAGAAAAATTGAAATTGATAAATATGAAACAAAAAGTTCAGTTCAAATTAAACCTTTTAGCATGCAGAATGGTTTTGATCAAACTTTGCATATTGTTGATTCAAAAAACCAGTTCATATGTAGAAACATGTAGAAACACATGAACATGAACATGAAACATATCTTCAGTCTGGGTTCATATCCAGTATAGCAAGGTCAGAAAAAACATATTTCCAATTCCGGACCACACTTGAATAATTCAATTCTTCATTCTTTGATATATTTTGTTTTTTTTGGAATATAATTTGCTAGTGTGTTCACATTTTTATCTTCGATTTCTCCTGGCACCACATTGACAATTTTATGCATGGTAAATTAAGGTCCCAGTATATGAGTTAATATGTCCTTCATAATATTATACCTCCAACCTACAGAACTGAAAGCCAGTTTTTGTTAATCATGTTTAAATAACTGCAGTTTAAGATGACAGGATACAAATTTTATATTATTTAAAATTAATCATGCAATTGTTATCACGGGGTATTTCAGTTCATGGTTTCCAGTTTTCTATTTCTATCTTGTTCATGCATTTCAGTTGTCATAAAAAATTAATTGTAACTTTGGAACACATCAAATATTTTCCAATTATATTGTTAATTTCATATTAAGAACTTAAAACATTTGTGTGGCGTTAATGTACCAGGCTGACACTGGAAGCTTGAAATTTTTTTTTTGAAATGTTGTCATTCAGCAGTTTATACAAAAAAATCTACTCAAAGCTTCATATGTATTCTTAGATTCCCAATAACTTGCCTTATTCTTTTACATCCTGGAATCTAATTGCCTTACATTCCGCTTACACTCTCAGATTCTTCAGCAGGAAGCAGTCACCTAATCAGCCATAGGCATCTTTTCAGGAAATGAGCTTTTTAGACTTCCCACCGCAGCAGCGTACATTTTTCTGATCTTTTGTCCTTAGTGAACTGTTCTCACAGACTTTTTATTTTTCCCATTTTCTTATTTAGTAGAATATAATTATGTGAAATCTTATTTAAATAATTAATGTATATCCTACCTTTCTACCTTGTTTAATGGGAGTCCTTGAGGTCACACATAAAAATTGTTTCAAGCAAAATTAATTAAAAAATAAGTATGAATAAAACTTTAATCCTCATTAGCGCAGCCGCCACTCCTACTCCAGTCACCAATGAACAGAGCTAGAAAGTAATAGTGGGGAGTGGAAATTTTTAATTATTTGTGTCAGATGAACAATTGAAACAAAACAAGATATACTAGCATTGAAATGCCATGGAGAAAATCAATAATTTTCTGGAAATTCAGGGTGAAATTCAGGTATGAAGGTAGATACATATACATTTTACTTTGGTAATCTTAAGGAGTATATAAAAATGAAATGTATTCATTGTAGAAACACAGTCAAGATAATATAGAATAGAGTTTGTAATTTGTTATTTATCAAATTTATATTTTTAACCTAGGTGGTTCTCTGAAGGATCAAGCAGGTTTATTATCCATCCTTTGTAGGGCACATAAACAAGATTGGCTACAACAGAGAGGAAAGAAAGTTGCTTTGGTAACTACAGTTGTTGTATAGGATGAAAAGTGCTATGATGACAGATCAAAATTGTACCTTAATCACAATGAATGATGCTAAATACACAAAACACTAGAGTGATATTAAAGTCAATAATGTCTAGACTGGAGAAAGGAGGGAAGGCTGCCTTTATCCATGCAGAATGTGATTTTTCTCTCACTTTTTGTCCTTCAAAGTCTAGACAAGGGGTGGGGAACCTGTGACCCTCCAGATGTTGCTGAACTGCAACTTTTAGCTTCTCTTGCTGTTGGCCAAGTTGACTGAGTCTATTGGAAATTAGACATCTGGAGACTGAAGGTACCCCACCCAGGCAGAGTGTGAGACTCATACATTTAATCTAGAATGGTGGAGAGAAAAGTCACAATCCTAAAAGCCCTGCCATGATCTTCAGCCCTAATTGCTGGATAGAAAGTATACGTATGTGCTGACATTTTTGCAGGTGTACGTTATGGAACCATATTTTAGAATAATGAAAATCTGTAGGTATATAACAATTGAGAATGATTGTTCTTTACACAAAGCTGTGATTAATAGAATAAGGGAAACATTCACCCTCCATTGGTGGTCCTTTATCATCCCATGACACTAGCCAAGAATAATTACTTTTCCAATGATACATTTTAATGATATACATTAATTATAGCATGAAGCAATATTGATACTTTTCTAAATATCTTCAAGCTGATCGTATACAAAGCATGCTACACTGAAAACTGAAATAGCCCCCAAGTGTGCCTTTCAGAGTGATAATCTGAAAGGAATGCAGGAGTGTAATTGGAAAAATAGAAGAATGATTTTATAAAGGTCCAATTCATTTCCCTTGTGTATTTCTGTAGTTACATTTTCTTTGCCCAGACCATTATTTTTCTGTCACCCCTTCCTTCACTGTCCAAATGCTAACAAGTCCTTCCATTTACACTACACTCTTTGTGAAGCTTGCCACCTCTTAACAATAAAATTCAGACTATTTTTTTAATAAATGCATGTCTGTTTACAATTCTACTTGACTATTATCCCAGTAACAATAACTGAATTATTCAACTGAGATATGTAATTTAAATTACAGCCAAACAGTAAAAATCTTGAAGCACTTTTTAGAGATTAACAGATCAGAAAAGTTTTAATGATCTTTTTTATCATAAATTTCCATTGTTTGGTCCTAGCCTGCACTTAGACTATAATAGAAATAGCAACAGAAACAAATTTGTTATGGAAGATAAGTCTTTAGACAGTTGCTATCCATAGCCTTGCTAAATAGTTTTTCTAAT
Source organism: Pareas carinatus (assembly GCA_032468095.1). Taxonomy (NCBI): domain Eukaryota; kingdom Metazoa; phylum Chordata; class Lepidosauria; order Squamata; family Pareidae; genus Pareas; species Pareas carinatus. Next base: position 267,493 of record JANHFO010003112.1, on the reverse strand, counting down.
CTCTTTTTTATTTAATCTATGTATGATGAATAGAAAAGATGTCTTTTCAGAAAGGCATAATGAAGCTCTTTTTAAAAATATTATCTTTCAGAGAAATGAAAGGATTAGCTATCTTTTTGAAATAGTTTTAATGTTTCTTTTCCAGACAAATCATATTATGATTGTTTTTGTATACATCCAGTAGCAGCACATCAAGAATTCAGATTAACAAGTTGAAAATAATTAGTTATTGTGATGTTATGATGTGAGAGGAAAAATATTTCCCCAAAAAACAGGTTTCTTTCCTCTCTCTTAGTAAACTTAGTAGTTCTGGATATTAGTATCTTTTCGCAAAAGGATAATAGATAAATATAAGAAATAATCTCCCTAATATGCAAAGTAGCTCTGTGCTGAAAGAGTTACTTAAGTATTCTGTTATTAACAAAACATTGGACCATTAAAAGATAAAACCTTATTTATCTTGGTTTGTTATGCAGTATCACAACATGGCCACTTGAGCTAGACTGTTTTAGTCAAATGAAAGAATTTCCCCAAAGAATTGTTAAATGCTGTAATTTCTTTGTACCAGTGTAATTATTATTGCTCTAATTTAATTGATTAGGAATCACCCTAATACCTAAATATATTTTGCATGTATTTAAACTACATTCTTCAGTTTTACATTTGTTTATCAAAAATGTAAATATTTATCTATCTGTCTTAATCATGGATCCAACATTATCAGATGTTACCAAGTTCCAAGATTAGCTGGAAAGTAGAGTATGAAATATGACACTTGGATTATTTCTGATGTGACCCATCTTGAATTTAAAAGTTTTTCCTTCATGAATTTGCCTTTGAAGTTTTCAGTAATCACTTGATATTCCACAGCAGATTTAGAAATGAAGTGCTAATGATTGAAATCAATTGCTATTTGCTTAAGGGAAATTTTGAATGAAGTTCATACATCTCTTCTCTTCCTTCCTCTCCAAAGAATGTCCAGACTGGTGGGACTTAGACTGTAGACGGAATATGTCTCTAACTGCCAAGTGCTCTTGCTGCTGTTCCATGAAGACTCTTATTGCTCCAGCTGACCTTAGGCAGCTACCAGAAAAAATTCTGCAAGGGCAGCCTCTCTTGATCAAGGTGACTTAATAGTGTGAGGGGACTTGGCAGATGGTGGCAAACTTCTTGGACATATGAGAAGACATTTAATAAAACCAATGTCATCCTTTTCTCATCAGACAGGACAGTATCGTTCTTACGCTGAAATGAAACATTTCCAGTCCCTCTACCCCGAATTGACAAATTTTGTGATACAAGAGGAGGCAGCTGAGTTATGGAGCAGCCCTTCCAAGCAGCAACCGCCATTTCCTGTTTTCTGGTGAGTTTGAGCTATTAGAGGTCCTCTGCCTCTCTAGAACTAGCTCAACAGTAGCCCCAGCTGATATTCAGTGATGCAACTTTCAGGAGCCCCGAAGAGCAAGAAGTAGGGATGAGGTGCAACACTAGAGAAGAGGTACGGTTGCTATCTCCATAATTTTCTTTTTTTTTCTTTGAATTCTCTTTTTGGATTGAAATGGAGACTTAGTCTTGTCAATACGCTGCCCATCTTTCCTACAAGGTGACTCTGGGTGATTTACAGGTTAAAACAAGTAAAAATAGTTAAAAGATTAAAACAGCAGAGTTAAAATATTAAGAGAGCTAAGAGCTGTATGGGATGGGAATGGGGTCTTTCTATCCCATCAGCCAGATACTGAAAGTGCCACTTTAAAAAAAAAACACATGGAGAGGAAAAAAGAGTGAGGAACCAAGATGCAGCCTATACATTGTGCCAGAAAATTTAATTGTGCCAGTTATTTAATCGGTAGGGTTGTGTACTCTTCAAAATGATACAGAAAAATGTGTTGGATATCTACAAACACAGCACTTGCCCATGAGCCTGCAAAATGATGCTACTCTTTTAAGAGTTGCTTTAACAAGACAGTTATTTAAAGAGGAATATATTTTTTTCAAACTTGTATAGAAGCTCAGAAAAAGACCGGGCTGCTTTAGCTGATAGCAGAGAAGTACTGTACTTGTGCTCAGGGGTTTGTGCGTGTGTGTGCGTGTGCGTGTGTGTGAAGAGGTGTCCTGTGATTGCATATGGTTGCCATCTTTTTTTAATCCCTCCCTTTGTGCTTATAAAGCTAAAGAGCATTTTCCAAATAATTTGCAAACTTTGCAATGAGATATTGATTACTGGAGTACTATTGTCATCAACAGGTTTAAAAATTACGTTTTTTTGAATTTTGATGGGCTTCTGAAAACTGAAGGCTTAGCCATACTAAGACAAGCTTATGTTATATTTCACATTAGTATGTTTCTTGATTTCATATGACAATTTTCAAACAGTGACCAATATCATTCTTAACATAATCATGTTATGTAGGATTTCAAATGAAACATTTCATAGTCTTTCTCTTCCCTCAATTTTTCTGAAAACAACAAAAATTTCTTGAAAAAGAAAAAGTAACTTTTCTTCTCTGAATTTCCATTTCCTTTCTAGGGTTTTACAACTCTAAATTGCCCTTAAGTGAATTTCTTTTGTTGTTTTCATTCTATGAAGTGTCCCTTTATATAGTTTATTGACTCAAAGCTGGAGTTTTCAAAAAAAAATTCTGTCTATGAAACTTCTTAATTTAAAAAAATATATTGTAGAACCCCAATCAAAAGGCAAAGCTCTACTGACAGAACATTCAAATGACCTTATTTTTGCCCTTAATTTCTCATGGAGTCTCATCTCATTGATCCTAAGTTCTGTTGAACATAGTTTGAGAAGCCTTTTTGCAAATCTGTGTTCATTTGAAAGTTCAGTTCAAGGTTAAACTTCTTGTTACCTTGTACAGCAGGTTTTTCCCTTCATATTTTTGAGTCTTCCAATTGACATGCTCTCTGGCAATGAGTTGGAAGAATGTGATGGTTTGCATAAATATTGCAGGGCCATAATGTTGATGCTTTGAGTCATATTTGGGCATTCCCTATTTGTGAGATACAGTGTTCCCTATCATCCAGTGCTGTAGTTTTTAATGAACTTATGATGGACAGTTTGGGTGCACAGTATCTCAGTATGAATCATGACAAGTCTCCACTTTGGGATTTGTCATGTTTCCCTGCCTTCCATTTTCCTGCAATGATGAGTCAGTTAGGATTCCCAAAGCTTTCCCCATGTGGCTTTAGTTAATGCTGGAGTAGGTGACGCCTTTCTTTGTTTTGTTTTTTCAGCATTTAATTTGCTAATAAGCCTGACTTTATTCCCCTTCAGACAGAAACTTTTAAGATGATATATGATCTTAGATAATAATAGTCTCCTGATTCCCTGCCTGTATTATTTTCTTGGAGAATATAGAGTTAGCTAAAGAAGGACCACTTTCTAATCTAAATGCTGATAATCGCATTCTAATCCAAATGCTCATACCTGCACATTGGCATATGCTTTTGTGTGTGACTATGTATGTGTCTTTGTGTCATGTATGTTAAATTCAGTCAGATATATGTTTTAGGATGGCAAACAGTGTCTGTTTTGAAGTGGTTTAAAACTCAGTAGCAATGTCATTGTGAGGCCCCTGCTTTCTTTCTTATTCTCTAAAATGTCCCCTAGGCAAAACCCTCAGAATAAATCACAGATTCTGCAAGAGATTTTTCCCATCTTCTCTTCACTGCTGTTTCCAAAGGACATTTCTCTAAAAAGCTGTTTCCTCATCCACCATCCGCGGCTTCAAGATAAGGTTGGTGGGTTTAATGTTAAACTAGTTCTGTACTTCTTTTTACATTGAGTTTTGCACCAGGAACGTTTGACTGAAAAAAACAATTTCTTAAAAGCATTTGTATTCTGCATTTATGTTTAAAAGGCTTTGATGGTTTATGCAGTAGAAAAACTAGAAGGCCTCATGTCCTCAGATTAAGAATAAAAAAAGATGCGAGGTAGAAAGATGAGGAGAAAAAAGGGAGACATGTTCTTAGTACTACTGTTATTCTAAAAGAGTTGTTGGGGAAGGAAATGGCTGCCCAGAGAGAACAGAAGACATGGTCGCCTTCAGGGCAGATAGTTCTGTTCTTCTTTCTAATGGAACTTTTATCTATCCTGTCTTCTGTGAGGAGAGAGGAAAGGTCTTTAGTCCAGTTGGTTATAACAATAGGAAGAAGGAGATTCCAAGGCTGCTCTTTTCTCTTGTAAGGCAAGTGGTTTAAAACAAACAAGTATAACTGACACCCAATAAATAGCCAGCTCTTCAAGACAGGTGGAATATTGTTGACCATTTGTTTCTGCTGTTCAAACCTATCAGATAAGCAACGGACTGACAAATTTGGTGTATATTAACTCATGCATATAGAAAAGGGATAGTGCTTGTATTGCAATATTTTGCCCACCATCTTGCAGATTTCGCTATGCCAATGCCACTGGATAGTATCAAGCTTTAGATCTGCTTGGTTGACAAGATCCTTGAGTGATGGTGATGGGGACCTAGTATTTTTTATTCTGGTTTGATGTTGCATAGGAGCTCTAGAGTAGAAATCATTATCTATGGCTCCAATTTCTCTGAATTCAATTTTATGTTTTCCTTCTTTCCAGTAAAACTATGAAAGGTTTTGGGTGATAATAAAATGAACAGTTCTTCTTTTTTTCCCAGACATACAGACTGCAGAATACCTTTGTGGTAGGAAGTGGTCAGCTCAACTTATATGTTATTCCATCTCTCTTGTGCAGAGAACACTGCAAGACATTGATGGTAGAACTGGAAGCTGGAGATATTGGTGAGAATTGATACAGCAATAGAAGCTTATCTTACAAGCAGCAAATGTAGCCGTAACTGTTGTAACTGTTATTGCTGGAAAAAAGCAAGCCATGGCTTGTCTCTCATGACATTTTACTCTGCTAAATATTTTAAGCTTTATAATGCAGTAACGGAGAAAATATATTCCACACCCTATCTATTGGGAAAAAAAACATGAACTCTGTATACACTATGTGGTCTTCTAAATTGGCTTTCTACCCTAGTAAACTGCATTTGGCATTATAGAAAGTTTGTGTTGAGTCTGTTGTAGCAGCCAAAAGTCAAAGTGCTGTTTATGGGAATGCTAAAATATAGTAAATAATGTTGCTTCATTGCTGTGCAAGGCTGGGCCAAACCAAACTTGATTGATCACTGCAGTTCAAAGAAGAGAGTGTAGAACTGCTTATATATAAACATTAAATTGGAGTACAGCAAAAGTCAGGTAGGCAAAGAGTGGACAATCTTTTCAGGCATTGACCATCCATTCTTTTTAAAAAATTGCATGATCTTTTATCCTCAATATCTTATACAAGAATGTTGAGGTCTAACACTTTTGGGGCCATCTTGGGGTGAGTTGGGGTAAATTCATGCTCTCTAGAAGCGTCATGGGTCTACTGGTGTTTGTAGAGTTTTGAAATGGACTCTTGAGACTATTAGGTATGTTTCACTGAAGCCACTTAATGAAAATATTCCTGTGAAAATATATGCTGAAGTAATTTTTTAGCCTTTCTACTACCAAATAAATATTGCTTAAGCCTTAACAAACTGATTGTCTCTAAGCTGTATCCTATTGTTAAGACCAGAAAATATATATGGATAATTTATTATTATGTAAGATATTGGTGTGTCTAGGATAACTTGGCAAGGTCAGTTCAGTGCGGCCAGCTTACTGCCGCCAAGTTGCCTCTGCCAACTTACCCTGCCAGGTCATCTCAGGACAACTCAACATGGCCAATTCATCATGGGGACAACTCTCAGTGGGCAACTAAAGTGGGTGGGCAGAGTGAGGAATGGCTGTGGCCAGGGGCTTTCCACTGGAGGAAGAGTCAGGCAGGCAAGTGAGCGGGTGTGCGGAACGACAGTGGCAATGGCCACAGTTGTTCTATATTCAATCCCCCTGCCGCTGCTACCGCCGTGCCAAACTCTGGGCCGTTTGGAGTTTGGGCCATTCATTGGTGGCGGTGAGGTTCGGCCTGTGGTAGAGGGATAGGCTGTGAAAATGGGACATACTCAATCTGTGCAACCTCCATGCTGCCCACTCTGCCAACCGCCGCTGAATGGTTTGAAAACCACTGCCACTGCTGAATGGCCAGAACTCCAAAAGACCTGGAGCTTGGCGCAATGACTTGGTGTGTGAAAATGGGAAGCCCACAGCCACTGCCAATCACTCTGTACTCTCCCCACCCTCCTGCTCACTCACCCACCTAGCTCCCCTGGCTGCCACTGTCGTTCTCCACTCACTCGCTTGCTTGCCTACCCAGCTGGCTCTCCCTTTGGTTGTCCATGGTGAGTTATCCTTGTGCCTAGCTGGCTGCTCCAAATTGCTCCATTCCAGATACTGCCAAGGAAGCTTGTTTAAGTACTTGCATACCATGGAAATGGAGCGAAGGAGTATTTCAGGGCACCATCGCCTGCGATAGCATACAATAGTAAATTATAATAATCTAGTGTTCTTGTTTTCCTTCCCAAGGTTTTACAAATGTAGATTATTGGACAACAAGTTTTAACTCCAGAGGATCTGAACCCATTGTTGTTTGTGATGGATCTGCCAGTTGAAAATTCAAATTGTAAGACCTCAATATCAGACACAAAAGATATGGGGATGATACTGCTACAGTTTCCAGTGATACGTTTTCCCTTCTGATCTGCAATGAACAAAGCTGTGCACTTTTAAAAGAACATTTTATTCAAGGTTTTGCTCGCTTGTCTTTCAGATGTTTTGGTAGAAATCGGAAGACTTCTTTTTCTAGCTTTTTTGTAGAATTATTCTTGAAAGCTGACTGGTAAATTTTGTGGAGGAAAAGTTCTGTATTATTCCTTTTGACACTGCAGATTTTGTCTCAAAATATTTCTTTCCAGACATCCTGCAAGAGGTAATGTCAGAGCTGCTGATGAATCTGTCTCTGGATCATTGCTTTAAAGAGCAAACTACTGAAATATTGGGAAGACTGAGAAATTAAAAATGTCTCTTGAGAAACGCATTTTCTCCGGTTCTTATCTTAGTTATAGTTTGAATGCAGGAATTTGGTCCACAGCTGCATTTTTTTTTCACTGTATTGTGATGACACATCTTCAGAATATCCTTTCTTTCTTTTAAAAAAAATATCTTTCCACCTAAGAACACAGCGTGATTTTATGTAGTCATCACCAAAACTGTGTGGCTGAGGTGGGGTTTGTATGCTTGACAGAGAAAAGCATCCTGCTAATATATTTTTCCATCTCTTTTCATGAAAGCTGAAATATGTATTCTTGACACATTTCCCTGGACTAAGTCAGTAGAACTTCAAATCCAGTCGTCGTCCCCAAAAAGAGTTATAAGAGCCAAATATGTTAGAGTACTGACTTGGTGTGAAGTATCCTCTTCTGAAAATTAAGCCTTTTAAGAGAGTCTGAGTTGGACATTCCAAATTAGTCACAATTTTGATTTGTTATCATGGTTGAATTCAGCTTGGGAAAGTATTTCATGAAAGCATTCTCTAAAATTTTGGTTTGAATGTCTCCAGATTTTTTTAAAAATCAAGATGGATAGTTTGTTGGCAGAGTTGCAGTGTGCAATATTTGCTGTGTGCCATGAATATGTTTGCCATTCTCGCCAAGCATTAATTGTATTTTCTCTTTCATTACCATTGTCAATGTTTGATTCTTGTCCGCCTTCCCAGGTTTTTGCATTTCCTCATGGTTCTTATGACCTCATCTATCTAATATCTTCAGAGGGGATTACTTTCCAGCACTGAAATTTTAGAGGTGTTTCCCTTGAGTGAATCTTTAGGTTCCTGTTGTACTAAGTTAATTTGCAGATGTGTCAGGCTGAAGCCAGGTCAGCAGTGAGTCTAGTGCACATATTTGAACAAGTTTATATGCTTTGGGGGATTGTTTTATTAAAATGTAACAAAATGAGAAGCAGAATTGTACTACTTTGTAAAGAAAAGACTAGAACAATATCTTTGTTTTTAAAATCTTTTAGTTAATTACTAATTGTTAAGCAGAATAATAAGTAACGGACCCCATCAGAATCACGATCCCGTTCTCATGGCATAGTGCAAATAGACGAATGTTGTTTATTACCTTGTTTCTAACTACAAACATGCATAACTAATTGGAATATGGAGGGACTAAATTATGACAAATGAAATTAGTTTTATGGATGTTTAAAGGATTTGTGAATAAATAAGTGATAGGATTATGAAACTTAAACTTTTAGAAGGTGCGAACTAGTGTTCATCACTTATGTTTAACTGCATGCTAAGTGTTTTTACCTTTTTAAAAAAACAAATTTCACACATAAGTCAGTTTAGCTTTGTATAGAAAAAAGAAACCTTTGTAATTTGGTCTAAGTATTTTACTAAAGGTGTGTGTGTGTGTGTGTGATTTTGTGTGTGTATGTGTGTGTGCAATGATATCTTTAGAAGTGGCAAATGTATTGTTTGATTTTTCATTAGTATTTTCTATATCATTTTATATGACAATAAGTCTTATTAAGTTTAATGACACTTGATTCTCAGAAGGCATATATAGGTAATAGATTAAAAACCTCATTGTATATAAATATCCTAAGTGGGGTTTCTTACTTGATATCTCTATTTTCTGGGTGTTTTTTTTAAATGAAAAAGCTAGAAAGTTTCTAGATTCTTTTTCATTCATTCTTTTACCAAGGTTAAATATAGATCTATCTACTCAGAGAAATACTGCTCACATTGAACTGCACGTGGATCATATTTTGAATTTTTATACAAATAATTTAAAAGAAAAAAATCCAAACCATTTCAGATGACGAAGATCACTTAAATCTACAAAGTTATAGATTTTGTTTCTGCTTTGGTAGTGAAATATGTATATTTAAGAGATTTATGTCAGTGATGCTCACTGTTTAATAATGTGCTGGAGCACAGGGAATTGATATCAGTCTAAGGGTCTTTGGATAACAATTCTTGAAAAGTACAAATGTTTCCATACGATGGTTTGTTTTCTCTCTCTCTCAAATACAAACCGGGATATTGTTAGCATGTTGGACAAGGGATAATGTATCTGTCCAGTTTTGAACTCTGGATTTCCACGTGCACTTTTGTCTTTGCATTGGCTTCCAGATCTGGGTTTAGGAGGTGCTGTGTATATGTCCAAGTCTTATTCCCTCCGGAGTTTACATCATTTGTTTTCCAACTTTCAGTACATTTTCTCCTCCTTTTCTACAAGCTGCAAGGAATTAAAAGCAGAAGTAATTGCTCAAGAGGAATCCAAGATCCAAGTTCTCTGCTTTTCAGCTGATTAAGAGCATTTACTTAGATAAGATCCTCAGTTGTTTCATTTGGAATGCAAACTACTATTAGAAGGCAGCAGGCAGGCGAAGACTGTTACAGAGCATATGGCAATGAATGAATATGTATGTGTATATATATATATATATATATTCATAGTTGCTATGTTTTCAACACTTTTGACACCCTTTTGCATGACGTTGATAGATTTTTTTTTTTGGCAGAAAATGCTTTAGATTTCCTGTCCGATATTCACTGTATATGTTGGTCAATCTGTTCTTTGCTTCTTTTGGAGAAGCAGCCTAGCTACTCTGCTGTGCCTCAGCACTTAACAAAACTTACATTACATCCTGTAGGTACAACCCTAAAATAGCATTGGTAGTTTGTTTCTCGATTAGCTTCAGATGCAAGTTTTGTTTGCTATCTGCATAGCAATAAACAAAATATATGTCTTTGGATAAATTGCTTTGAATTGATGAACTGAAGTGATAAAATGAGCAGCGTTTATTGAAGCTTGCCCAACTGCCTAAATCCATTCACATCTATGGGTGCTCGATGTTCAGTTCAGCATGGTTTTCTTCCTAGATTTCAATTTTTAAACCCCAGGATCGAGGAATAATGAGTACAAATAAGGTTTGTAAAATTTTGTAAACCATTTCAGGGAAATCTTAAAGAAGTTTCTTTGCACCCAGTAGAAATTGCAGGTGCAGATAGTTCTTTACTTACAGCTACTTGCTTGGCACGAAATTACAACAGACTCACCCTCCACGTACAGCATGCATAGATACTCTGAGGTCACACATTTGCATTTTGGGCACTTTACAGTCCATGGTCATGTGATCACAATTTGCTATGTTTTTTTGCTAGCTTCTGGCTTTTGCTTCCAGTATCTGGCAAAAGTCACCCATTGGGGGAAATTGATTCACTTAACGACTGCTGTGTTTACTTAATGATTGCTGTGTTTGCTTAATAAGTGCCACAAACAAAGTAAAAAAAAATGGGTGTAGTCACGTTCATGCTTCGATTTTTGACCTCAGTGACTATATCCATAATTTCAGCCTTAATTATACTCTTAAGTGGAGGATTACCTATAATTATTCATATTTGTAGGAGAGTTGTGCATTTGAAAATAATGGCAATTTTCAAATCTATAACTTTGTCAGAGCTTGTAGTGTAAGTTAGGAGTGCACAGTTAGGCCTTTCTAGAGCCACTGTTTGCCAAAAAGACAAATCTTCACTAAAAACTCAGCTACCTTTGAATGGAAGGCATTTATGTCTCAGAATATTTATGTTTTCCTTTGTTTCATGTATTAGGGAAATGTACAGCTTAACAAAGCTTGGAAGGGATGACTTTTAAAAGAAACAAAATTGTAAAAGAATTTTTTCCCCCCCCCACAGAAACACAAACACAAAAGCAAAATAAAACAACAACAATGTGATTCAATATACGGTTAAAAACAGTCAGCTAGGTATACATTTTACATTCTATCTATCAATACCTATCAATCTTACTAGTACAATTCCGCATCTACTCCTTCCATCTCTTGTCTAACCATTTATAAAAACAATTCCATGTCTTCAGGTGTACTGAATCTTCTTCATCTTTCAACATTAGTGTCAATCGATCCATTTCTGCACATTCTACACTTTTTTTAATTATTTCTTCATCTTGGATCATTTTTTCATTCTTCCAGGTTTGTGCAAAAACAATCCTAGCTGCTGTTAATATGTGTACAATCAAATGATCTGCTCTTTGACTAAGGAAAATGCTCGAGTTTCTTGTTGTAAAGTGTATTTTAATATTATTTGTCCATGCACACAATAGTGATAATGTGTCTCATTGCTATACAACAGTGGTGGCAAACCTGTGGGCATGCACACTGTTGCCCCTGCACAGATTTTTTTACTAGAAAGCCAGCAGGACACAGGACTCCCCTTCCCTTCTCCATGTGTGTCTGAGTACATTTTTGACATCACTTGCCCCTCTGCCCAACAGCTCAATAGGAGAGCTTCCTCCCTCCCCTGTCTGAAGTAAGGCGGGTGGCTCAAATGCAGCACAGAGTCTGTGGTGAAGGTGAGAGAGAAGCTAGGTTGGAGGTGATCGTAGCTTACCGCAGGCCACAGACGTTTTGTAGGCCACTGGAAGGCCGGTGGCGAGTTCGTGTACAGGGGTGTGTTTCACCGATGGCCACAGAGTGTGTGTGTGTGTTGCTGTTTTGGCACTTTGCGATAAATAAATGGCTTTTGGGTTGCAGTTTGGGCACTCGGTCTCTTAAAGGTTTCGCCATCACAGCTATACAGTATGTAATAAAGGCTAAGGGATGCCTTGGAAGTAGTTATTTGTGTGTGTTCATTGAATATCCATATAGTCCAAATTATGGAACTTTTCATATATTTGAATGTACATATGCAATACATGCAGAGTTTTAAGAACAGTTATAAAGTAATATATTGCACATTTTTATAAATATTGGGAAATGGTTGTAAAGACTGTAAATAAATCAGATTTATATGTTGAAAGTAGAGGTCGATTTTTACTTTTTGCAATTAAATATAATTGTTGATGCACTTTGCCCCATATGGCTTCCCCCCCCCTTTGTTAAATAAACAATGTTCTATCAAAAATCTCTGTCTATATATGCTGTATCATGAGGTATTTAAATTAGCATGAGGGAGTATGTTTTAGCAATATGCCATCTGCCAAGAAGGGAAAAAACAATTTAATTGCCAAAGAAATATGCTTGTATTCCCAGACACGCACAACTTATATATAGGTTATTTGGTTGCTTAATTTTGACTACAACATTTGTGGCTCTGGGATTTTTTGAATAAAGAGCGCTTTGAATAAAGGACTCCTGGAAGTGAAGAATATTTCCTGGAAAAATGTGGTTTTCAAAGCATGGGTGCCTTTGGGGAAGATACTTTGAAAATAGAAGGCAGATAACATCCATCTTGGCATTATTGGCAATTTTATGCAAGAATTAGAGATAATGAGAAGAAACCAGCATATATCATCTAACCAATTTATTTTGTTCACCTCTTGAAATATACATTATAAAGTATTAATAGCATTGGACTCCCAGCAAATTTAAAAATAAATGTTTTAAAAATGTTTCCCTGATGCTACTGAAATAAGTAAGTGAACTGAAAAGTGTGTGAATTTTTTTAAAATGAGGCCCTAGTTTTATAAGTCTTTGTAAATTTAAAATCACATTGAGCTGTACCTGAGAAATGATGAGGATTCAATGCAAACTCTGGAACGATAGTGTACCGTTTTGTCGATGTGCCACAAAGGCAAGCGAGCACATTACATTTAGTTCCAACTAAGATTTCTAATCATCAAATGATCTCATGTGATAGGTTACACTAATCTAAACGCAAAGGTTATGCATTATTATCATCACTAGATATGAATTTAATGTACATGAATATTGTAAAACCTTCCACATGAAACAAGTAAACTTCATTGGAACCTGAATTTTCAGGGCACACGATTAAATTCATGTTATGAAGATGGACCAACATATTTTGTAAGCATCGCTAAAATGGGTAAGGCTAAGTACATGAAAACATTGGTATGCATTCACTTCCTAATCAATGAGGATTAAATTCTGCCCTGCTCCCTGCTTCTAAATCCGAAGAAACAGTTGAACTTCTGTCACTAAGTCCATTACTAAAATGTTGATCTTCATTGGAAGTATAGTTCAGTATGAAATCTGCTTTCAGAGTTTCAGGTAGAATATGTGTGGGACTTGGGGTATGAAATTTTTTAGGGAAAGATAAAGCTAGTAGTGTTTACCTTTTCCACACTTTTCTAGAGACACTCTGTTTTGGAAACCAGAATACTATGAGCCATATGTACATCAAATTCTATCTCATTTATTTGGAAGCAATCTAATGATATTTGGGATATGTCCTCATTGAAAGAGAGATGGGAAGGTTAACTTCCATATTTTTCTAATGAATAGGGTGTATAGAACTACGCCTGTATCACATTTCATGCTTCTACATCATGCGTAGAAACACTACAGTTTTGATACCAGTAAGATCTGTTTTTATACATTTATATAGGCAATTTTTACATGGAACAATATTTACAACAGAGTTCAAAGATTAGTTCATCTTTTACGCAAGTGAATAATTTTATCACTTGACCATGTTACTCTCCTAAAACTATACTGTACATAAGGGTCATGTGGCAATATTGGCCAAAAATGCCATGCACATAGATGAGGCCACAGCTGCCTACTGTGGTTCTTGGCGCTCTTCTGAAATATCTGGCTTGAGTTGTCATTTTTTGAAATATTCTGAAATAGTTACATTACTGCTCTGAGCCAGCAGAACATTCATGTGTTTCTAATATGTTTTTATGTAAAAGAATAAGGGCCTCATTGAAAATCTGTCAGCTTGGATCTTAGACTGCATTTTGTCAAAACCTAAAGCATATGCAGCTGTTCTGTAGATATATCTTCTGCAGATGTAACAAGTGTATTATAGTCCGATCATAAGGGCCTGTAAACAAATTTTGTGGGTATAAAATTGTCATTTTGTACTGGGTAACTGCAAATAGTTCTGTGAATGTTTCTCAGAATGAAACAACTACTCCAACCACTGTTCATTACTGGCCTATTAGTACAGTACAAAGGTTTATGGGTCAATATGTGAGGTAAATGTAACCAGTTATGCTGTATTCAATAAATCATTTGAATCTAGCCAGTGGTTGAAAAACAAATGAAAATGCCTTGCACTCTTCTGGAAATCTTAATTCACAATGTAGTGGCATGTCTTCACTACATTTAAATATTAAGTTCTTGAAACAAAATCTGTTTTAATAAATCAGGTTGAAATTGGAAGGGAATTGGATTGTTAACATTGTTCCCATATTGAAACGTTCATATGAGGCTGGGAGAATTGCTAAACAAGTATTAGTGAAGCAAAGACAAATTCAGGATACTTACAACAAGGGAAACATAAGGAACTTTCCATATGTTTGTTTAGATGCCTTAATGGATGGACATGGTCTGTGCATACAAGAAGCTGCTAGGATTTGTCTGCTCCAGAAAACCTTTGGGAATAGATAGTTTGGTAGATCCCCTCCTGGCTGTAAGCAATTGTTGCTGTTGGATTATTTTACTCAAAGTGTTAGTAGTTATTATCTAGTTTATATATTATTATTTATATTTTGCTCACAAAGATAAACATTAAATAGTTAAAAGGTACGATTTTGAAAACAGAACTTTAATAATACATCAGAAAATAAATAAGAAAATAAAGAGCCAAACAAAGATATTGTGATAAAATGTTTGTTTCCCAAATACTTTCAGGTTCTTAGACTTCGTTGGAAAGTCAAAAAGTGAAGGAGGCATGACAACCCTAGTTGAAAATTTGACAACCATAGAGCCAGAGAGGATTATCTGAACTCTTTTTCAGTTTAAATCCAGGTCTGGAATTGGGATGGAAGCCACATGGGTCACTTTTGTGGATAACCTTTGTTGAATCAGGAAAGAAGGAAAGTCATTCCTCTGGTACTAAGTGAAGAGTTTGGTTGCCTTCAAGATCATCTACCATGTTATATAGAGTTCTGGGCTAGTTGGGGCTGGATTGTGCTATAGTATTGAAATGAGTCTTCTTCCTATGTGGCCAATTTCAGTCATTCGGAAGGGGAAGAAAGATCAAATTGGGTGCTCCATCATGGTATACTTCCTTGGTCCTTCCTCTTATTCTCTGTAGCATCTCTGTGAAGGCACCGGTGTAGCTATCCTCAATATACTGATGAAAGCCCATTATTCGGTGTTACCCTGGACCAGCCAAGAAATGCAGCTCAGATCTTGCTTTTGTTCCTGTCTTACTGTCTGGAGATTGGAGCATCATATAAACCTAGATGAATGAGTACGTAAACAACATAACCTGTCTCCCAAAGATTAGGAATTTGAATTGTGCTTAATAGGCTGTATTTTCCTATAAAAATATCGAATTCCATATAAATCTGTAGTTTGAAGCTTATGTAGAGAAAGCAGCTTAACAAGCAAGCTATATATATAGTACATTAAGCCACAATTTGACATTGGGACACGCTTTTCAAGGTTTGAGGTAAGGGAGGAAAGGAGGACTGGGTGTGAGGATGGTGGAGACTTCCTGATGAAGTCTCAACACATAAGAATTTGTGAGGTTAGATTATACCAGTGCAGGCACCTCGAATCACTTCAGTACTGACAAATGTAATTGGGTAGAGGTGGTTTCACAAATAACCTGGCCCCAGGCCAGGTTGGGCTTTAAAGGATAAAGGCAGCACATTGAAATAGCAAACTTGAGAGTAGAGTGCCTTAGAATAATCCAATTGGGAGGTGACTGAGGAATGTGTAATTATGAATAGAGCCTCCCAATTAAGGAATGGCATAACTGGCATACAGCACGAAGGTGTGCAAACGCCCTCTCAGCTCTTTGAATCCAGAAGGACCCTCAGATTGCACTCGGGCTGTTGGGCTGTACAACCTGAGCACCCAAGATGACATAGGTTTGGACTCTGACTGGGTGAGTCCAGACGGAGTGACGGATGTGTTGGGGAGTGGATTAAATCCAGAAGCCCCTTTGAGGTTGACCGATGAATTATGAGTGCCAGTGGCAGGACCCATGTGGCCCCCCTCCTGCGCGAGCTGCATTGGTTGCCGGTGGGCTTCCGGGTGCGTTTCAAGGTGCTGGTGATGACCTTCAAAGCGCTCCATGGCTTAGGACCCAGTTATCTACAGGACCGCATTCTGCCAGCAAATACCTCCCACCAAATACCTAGATTTGGTTTAAATCTGTTTTATATTGCGGTTTTATAAATTTTAGCCATCGAATTTATATTATTTTTAATTCTTTCTTTACATTTGTTGTATGTCTTACGTGTTTTTTAAATGACTGTACACCGTCCTGGGTCCCTTTGGGGAGAAGGGGGGGTATAAAAGTTGAAACAAATAATAAATAAATAAAATAAATAAATCCGTCCTTGTTTTTATTTCCTTGTGCAAATATTGAATGGGTTATTTTTTTTCCAGTTTGTTCTGAAGAAAAGCAATTCCAGGATCAGCTGGCTTTGTTTTGCTTACTAAGAATTCTGCTTAAATGTTTGCCAGTGGAGGAGGTTTTTGATACGTGATATCTTAGCCCCATGAAAGTGAAATAAATTGACCCAAATTATCTTTATCTTTAGTTAGATTTCTATACAGCCCCTTTCCCCAAAGGGACTCAGGGGGATGTACAGCCTTATAAAATACATACAGACATCTAAGATTAAAACTCTATTAAAATATATATATTAACATGTGGCTGAAATTTTAAAAAACTAGATATTAAAACCAATTTAAACTGAATAAAAAATCTAAAATCTTAAGAGGCGGGGAGGTGAGGCTAGGCCAGACCGGCCTGAACAAAGAGGTGAGTTTTTAAGGCATGGCGGAAAGCACGGAGGTCTGATATAGTTTGAATCTCTGGTAGGGGGTCATTCCAGAGGGTGGGAGCCGCCACAGAGAAGGCTCTCCCCCTGGGGGTCGCCAGCCGACATTGTCTGGCCGATGGCA
>JANHFO010003112.1:238209-250569 GCA_032468095.1 Pareas carinatus | reverse complement strand
ATCTACAGGACCGCATTCTGCCAGCCAATACCTCCCACCGACTGGTTCGCTCCCACAGAGAGGGCCTCCTCAGGGTGACGTCAGCCAGCCAATGCCAGCTGGCGACCCCCAGGGGAGAGCCTTCTCTGGCGGCTCCCACCCTCTGGAACGACCTCCCCCCAGAGATCCGCACTATCTCAGACCCTCCGTGCTTTCTGCCGTGCTATAAAAACCCACCTTTTTACCCAGGCTGGGTTGACCTAATCCACACCTTTCCCTTGTCTAAGCATTCCATTAATTTTAATTTCCTATTTGAATCTGGTTTTAAATTGTTTTTATATTGCGATTTTAAATTAGCCATTGTAATTATATTACTTTTAAATTTTCCCTTAATGTGTTGTTTATTTAATTGTCTCAATTGTTTTATATGGCTGTGCACCGCCCTGGGTCCCTTCGGGGAGAAGAGCGGTATAAAAATGCAAATAAAAAATAAAAAAATAAAAATAGTCTAAGAACTGACAGGCCCCCAAACCCAAAGCCATTCAACTTTGCCAGGGTTCAACTGATGCCTGCTGTTCCCCATCCAGACTCTCACAACCTTCAGGCACCAGGATGTTCATGGCATTGCTTAATACGCAAGTGGTAAATATGTATAATTGAGTATCATCAGTATACTGTATACAGTATACTGATGATATCTCATCCCATGGTGATGGATGATCTCACCCAGCAGCCACATGTAGATCTTGAATCCTGTGGCACCCCATATTGTACAGGCCAGGGGTGAGATCTCCCTAGTCACCACTGACGGGAATTGACCCTAGCGAAAGGAGGTGAACCAGGGCAACACAATGCCACCCATTTTCAGTTCCTGAGCCGATTCAATAGAATACTATGGTTGAAGGTATCGAGAATTGCAGAGAGGTCAATTAGGACAAGGGTGGATGCACAAACTATTCCACCCTCATCAGAGATCATTCAAAAGCATGACCAATGCTGCTTCCACCCCATACCCAGAACTGAATCCTGACCGAAAGGGAACCAAAAATTACACTTCATCCAAGATCCATCAAAGATGCTGTGTAACCGCCTTCTCAACTACCTTCCCAGAGACGGGAGGTTAGGTTATGGGTGAAAAATGGCCAGCATAGTAATGGGATCCACTTATGGCTTCTTGAGCTGGGAGCAAATCAAAGTTTCTTTAAGAAATAAAGAAAGAAAACCCTCATTCAGGGAAGAGTTTACCAGTGTTAAAACCCATTCACACACAGCATCACCACCACCCAGGGCCAAGGTGACAGATTGCACAGGGTTGAGAGTTTGACTGACTTGGTGTCCAGTCCCCCAGAATTGGGAGATCTTTCTGGCCATTCCCAAACTTCTTCCTCCTCAAATGGGTAAGGCAAGCCTCTCCGGTTGACCTCGTGTGACTGCCTTTTGCTTTTGGGGATTGTACCTTTTTCACTAGCTCCCCTTTGTTTTCTTTGCTTTCCCAGATGTTTTCACACATGGATGCCATCCCATTGCCTTGCCACATTCTCTGATGCTAATGTAGACCATTTCTCTCTCCCCGCCCCGTTTATTGTCTCATTGTTGCTCTGATGCCACAAGGATCAAACAAGGAACAGATTGTTCCCTTTTTTATCTATTTCTGCTGTAGAAAGTTTGTATCAAGTTGAGTTTCACAGATGTAAAAATAACATTCATTGGAATTGTATAGCTTCGCTCCAAAGTGCCTTTCCTTCATTGCAACTTAAATAATTTAGATAACAAAAAATGGCAAGGGAAGTCTTGCAGCACTGTTGGCAGGGGTGTGTGAACGTAAGAGGAATATGCTTCGCCACATCTAGGCAGAAATGGTGCTCACTGGGAGATGTAAGGGTTGAATGGAGCAAGGTTAGGAAAACTTGTGGCAAAGAAAGTTTATTGACTTAACAGGCCATTGCTGGATCAGCTGCAAGATTTAAAAAAAAGCAGCTGCTGCCTAGTGGAGAACATAACAGATCATCAATCCAGGATAAAATGATTGCAGAGGACAGTGACCAGCCATGAGAGGAAGGGATGTGCTAGGGGCTTAAAATGGTTTAGGATGGAAAACAACAGTTTTGAAGTGGTGCAGGGGAGAATTCATTTACAGTAGACTGGGAGGGTGACCTCCATTCTAGCAGTCAGCAAGCAGTGGGTGGCCCATTCTGGGTATGGGACAAGCCAAAAGAGCAGATCTGTCTTTGGTTAGGATGGATAATGCAGGGTGGCCATCAAATGCCTTAGTATTGCCATGGGTCTGGTCTGGTTTGGAGGCTCACATAGTTGGGGTTGGAGAACTGAGGTAGAGGTCACATCACAGTCCCCAGTTTGGTCTTGTCTGTTTTATGACCCTGTGTGTATCCTTATTGGCAGTTCTGCAGACTCTGTGTCTCCTCAGCCATTTATCTGCGTTCTGACTTTTATGCTCACTAGAACTTAATACAAACATAAGCAAGGCCAGAAAGAGAAAAAAGAACAACAATCCTGTCTCTCATTACAAAATTCAGACTTCATCAAAGTCATAAAGCAATTCAAAATTACAGCAAAAACGCTGTATTGGCAAATACAGGAAAATACAGAAATTCTTAACAGTACACACATTAAAACATCTTAACCATCTGGTATTTGAAATGTGTTTTGAGGGAAGAGAGTGAATTATAAAGGAGATTACAGTTTGTATAATTTACTCTATTGATACCTATAGCATGCCCATGGAGTTGAAGCTCAAACCAAAACAAATACATTTACTTACATTTATGTGTGTTTATCCTGCCTTTATTATTTGTATAAGGCTGCAAGAATACCTAATACTCCTTTCTTCTTCTGTTTTCCCCACAGCAACAACCCTGTGAGGTGAATTGGGCTGAGAGAGAATGATTGGCTCAAAGTTATCCATCCAACCTAGAGTGGGACTAGAACTCACTCTCCTGGTTTCTAGCCTGGTGCTTTAATCAGTACATAAAAAATAATGTTGTATAATCTTCAAGAAATCTGGGACTTTCTTTGAGCTATTCTGACATTCATGGCAGCTGATTTTTTGAGGAATGATTAGAACTCCTTAATGTATAAATCTTTGTGCGATTCAAGGTATGTCAATCAAGTATGAGCTGTAAAAGTAAATACTGCATATATTTTCTTTCTTTTTTTACATGGTGAAGAACTTCCTGTTAAGCTTTATTTCCACTGTCAGAAATTGCATAGTGTGTTGGGCCTCACAATTAGTTCTATTGGTTCATGCACCTTTGCATTTGCCTTTTTGATCCTATGGCCAAAATGTGGACCCTATTACATTGGCTACTATGTTCAATGTATATATTTTCAGTATTATTGATGAACCAAATTTTAGATACTACAACAACTCCTTCCAGACTTCCTGATTTATTCAACTAGCTGGTTCTAGCCTAGATTCCAGTTTCTTCAGTCTTACATATTGATCCTACAATATTGATGGATCAGGTGAGTTTGTGTAGATTTGGGGTTCTCACCTGGGGATGCAAGATGATATTCCAGGGGGTGCGAAAATGGGGGTTTAGAAATTGTGTGTATATTTGCTTCCATCATCTTCAAACCAGGTGTTACTTTTGTAAGGAGTGCGAGGATATATCAGAAGCATTCTAGGGGTGCAAGGTATAGAAAAGGTTGATATAGATGATGGAGAAGGGAGACCAAGAGAAGCTTATTTTCAGACAAAGAGGATTTGACTTTCTCCTGAAACGAATGTGTTCTAAAAATTGAAGCTATTAAAACAAAGCTGCTTTATTTTAGGCTGTGCTGAATCTGAAAGAATTTTCTAATGAAATTATCTTGAATACAATTAGTTAATGACCTTATTTTTGAATAAAAACTTGGAGATTATTCATTACTCCTACTAGCGTTCAAATTGCTTTTTTAAAATCGTATCTCCGCTAGCAATATTTATTTTTATATGTGTATGGGGTCTATAAAACAAATCGATATTGTATAAGCCGTATAAGTAACATTCATTTTAAAGGTTTTATTTTACATGTAAACAAATCATGATCTAGCAATAGCAATATCAGTTAGACTTATATACCGCTTCATAGTGCTTTATAGCCTTTTCTAAGTGGTTTACAGAAATTAGCCTATTTCCCCCAACAATCTGGGTCCTCACTTGACCGACCTCGGAAGGATGGAAGGCTGAGTCAACCTTGAGCAGGTGAGACTCGAAATGCTGAACTTACTGGCAGTCGACTGTTAACAGAAGGAGAATGCAGTACTGCACTCTAGCCACTGCGCCACTACAGCTCTAGCCCATTAATATTCACCAGATTTCACAAGTAATTTTTACTATGTACCGTGTTTCCCCAAAAATAAGACACTGTCTTATATTAATTTTTGCATCCAAAGATGCACTAGGTCTTATTTTCAGGGGGTGTCTTATTTTTCCACCGAGGCTGCCCAGAACTGGAAGTCCGAGGCCGTATTTTCGGGGAGGACTTATTTTCGGGGGATGCCTTATATTTCAGTGAGAGGCAAAACTGTAAGTAGGTCTTATTTCAGAGGAGGTCTTACTTTCAGGGAAACAGGGTATTATGGAAAGCTGACAAACTTGATATTGACTGAATTTTCCTTATGAATTTACAACTAAATTCCTCATTAATTTCAATGATTCAAAGATTCATAGCTGAGTCTAGATCTACCCCATTATTTGGAGCTATGCAGAATGCAAATGAACATGATAATTGGACAGTACTGGTTATGACAACCTAATTTCAAGATTAGGGCTGCTTCCTCTGTAATTATTTTATTTATCTGTCCTTAGTTATAGTGATCTACTTAAGCAAGAAAAAAACAACCAATCAACCAACTTTCACTTAAATGTACACATGCTGTGGTTTTTACAAATAGTGCTAGGCAGCAGGATTTGTACTTTATGCAGCATTGAAAAACCTGAATAGGTATCAGTTAAATTTCTTTGTCCAAGGATGGAAACTAGGAAGTCTTTAGAACTAAAACAAACAAGCCGTGAGTGAACAGACTATGAACTCTGGGTTCATGTGAGTTGCAAAATATAATAAACGTATCGAGTTTAGATTTTAAAACATCATCTGGAAATCTAAGCAACCATATATTAACCATATTTACCCAAAAGTGGGATGGGCAAAAGGATGGTCTCTTATTGAATTATTGCACCACATTCATCTTTTTGTTCTCTGTTTGCAGAGGAAGTCGGAATAATATACACTAACCACCTTTCCTCAGTTCAGCAAGGATCAGTGTTGTGGATGCAAAACTGTCACCAATATTTTCCCATGTATGGCAAACTGCTGCCCGTATGTAATTTGCATTCTATAGTATCCCAATACCTGAAAAGGATTGTTCTGGCTTATCTGTTAGCTTTGCCACATTTCCTGAGCCTGAGATCAGTACGATCATCTATGGTCTGAAAGGACCACAGGGTTGAATCAGTTCAGCAATGGCTTTGTTCCCGTTTTTGTCTTTCTTTAAGAAGTCAGTATTGCTGATTGCATCACTACATGAAATCCCTGTGTCCAAAGAGATTTTTCCAAGGAGTGAAGAAATTCTGGCGGGCAGTTTAGTGTTAAATTGCTTGGAGAAGAATGTGAGGAGTGTGTGGGATATACACGCTCGCTCCAGTGGGCTAAATTTTAGGGCTGATAATGAGCAGCCCGGTCTGCCAAAGAACCTGCGCTTACCAATTTGATCAAACAGCCCTGGTTTCCTTGACTGTCCCTGAAGGGCCATTCATCTTCCATCAGTGATCCTATATGAGATGGGTGTGTCCCCTCTATGGCTCCGAAAGGCATTTCTAGTAAAAAGATGAATATCCTCCTTGCGATTCTTGGGCTTTGGGTGTTCCTTACTCTGGGAAAGGATTTAAAGCTGTCTGCCAGACCCGTGGGCTGTTACAACAAGACAGTGCCACAATGCTGAGCTCAGGCCTGTGGATTCCCCTCCTCTCCCTCCTCCTCCTGCTGCTCACAGCGATGGAGCTGAGCTGGTCCTTTACAGATGAGGAGAAGAAGCTGATCGTGGACAAGCACAACCTGTATCGTTCCATGGTTTCTCCTTCGGCTGCAAACATGCTGAAATTGGTAAGTTTGGGGTGGTGGGTTTTGGTGGACCTGGGGAATGCAGAGGTGTTGATCTCTTATCTTATCATATGGCAGCTTTTCTTGAGTGTTATACAAATGAATTTAGCCCCCCCTTTTGTCCCTGTGTTCAATTGGCGAAGGAAAGAAAGGTGAGAAATTTGAGTTCAATGACCAGTTCAATGACCTTTCTAGACATGCCTTGTGTCACCTGATGTATTTTGTAAGTTGACTGCTTTTTAAAACAACTGTGACCTATTTTTCTGCAAGGGGGAATGTAGGTTAGTCAGCAGAAAACTTAACGTTTCCTCTAGAACTTTTGAATGGCAGAATCCTCTGATTAACATGAATTTCCTGTTACGAATTAGAACTATGATGAAGTATTTTGTGTGTATCTAAGATAAGGTAGCCAGTGTGGGCCATAGCTACAGGAGTTCTGTACCCAGTTATAATACTAGGGCTATAGAAGTCTAAAACGGTTTTCATTTTCTGTGTGAAGAGCCCATAGCTATTGGATTGCAGTTCTATGCAGAAAACATTCTCTGGGCTTTTACAGGTGGTCTATGTATGTGCTTTTTTTCCCTTTTAGAAAATAAGGGTTCAGCACATGAAACTCATTAGTTGCATGTGATACAAAACAGATTTTTTTGTATCCCAGCTTTGCTACTGTTCTAGGAAGCATAATAATCAAACAGGAGTTTGGTATTATGGATTACATTATTTTTCCTTCTCCGTGTCTATCTGCAACCAGCTGCAACTTCATTAAAGTTCTGTTTGTAACAAATAGGAAATTACCTTCAGTGTTATTAATGACAAGGCGAATAGAGTGACCCACTTCCCACTACACATGCACATTTTTTGTGCATTTTTGTAAATGTTCCCCTTTTGGCTGTTCAGGCTGATTTCTCCCCCTCCTGCTTTTTTTTTTTTTTTGGTTGGGAAGCATCCAAGATGCAGATTCAGACTTTTAAAATTAGTGTTAACAAAAAAAGCATCTCAAGATTTGATTTGCTTGGTGGAAATCAAAGGCTAGACATCTCCCAGAGGTATCTGCAAATGAAGGCAACTGTTCTGTTGAGATTCCAAGTAGCCATTGATCGAAAGCCAGCAGCACACTTCGAGACTATGACTATGTAGCCCTGTCACCAGAATGGGATGACAATTGTTTCTGTAGGATAGTAAGGGATGATGTCGTCCTCTATTAATCCCTCACTCACCCCTAAAGCAACTTCAGGAGACGTTTTCCTGATTCACTTCCAAAATGCACTTTTCTATGTTATGTCACCGTGAGCTCCTGCCCATTTGGGTTAGCATGCTTCAGTTCATTCAAGTTAACTCCAGCATTGACTGGCTGCTGTGATGAAGCAGACACACTCCTTCAGCTGATGCAGAGCCTGGCCGTGCTCTTTCAAAACTTTTAGAGCTGCATTTTACTTTGAATTCTACTCAAAGTAGTCCTCCATTTATGATCACAATTGAGTCCAAAATTTCTGTTGTTAAGGGAGACATCTGTTGAGGTTTTGCCTCATTTTACGACCGTTCTTGCCACAGTTGTTAAGTGAATCACTGCGGTTGATAAGTTAGTAGCACGGTGGTTAAGCGAATCTGGACTCCCCATTTGACTTTGCTTGTCAGAAGGTCGTAAAAGGGAATTCCACGACAATGGGAAAATGGCAACGGTCGTAAATATGAACCAGTGGCCAAGCATCTGAATTTTGATCAAATGACCATGGGGATGCTGGAAAGGTCATCACTGTGCAAAGTGGTCATAAGTCCCTTTTTTCAGTGCTGTTGTAACTTTGAACGGTCACTAAACGGACTGTTGTAAGTCGAGGATTACTTGGATAACATTTTCTTATTTTAGAAAGGTTGCTGGTTTGAAATATGGCAGAACTTTTTTTAAAAAAACAAACAAACAAACTACACCTGAGGTAAAAGGATCTACTTCCAGATCCTCCCAAAGCCCATAGTTATTTAGATCAGAGGTCTCCAACCTGGGTCCCTTTAAGGCTCGCGGATTTGTCAACATACCGTATTTCCTCAAAATTAAAACCTACCCCCAAAACAAGGCCTAGTCTGTATTTTGGAGCAAAATTTAATCTAAGGCCAGGTCTTATTTTGGGGGAAGCACGGCAGTAACACAGTTGATAAGTGAATCTGCTGGTTTTCTCATTTGACTTTGCTTGTCAGAAGGTTGTAAAAGGGGATCCCATGACCATGGGGCACAGCAACGGTCATAAATATGAACCAGTGGCCAAGCATCTGAATTTTGATCAGGGGACCATGAGGATGCTGGAAAAGTCGTAACTGAAAAATCGACACTAGTCACTTTTTCAGCATCGTCGTAACTTTGAACGGTCACTAAATTAACTATTGCAAGTTGAGGACTACCTGTGCATGCTTCTATGGATGAACCCTTAAAGGAAATTCATATATTTTCCTCCTTTCAGGGCTAGCAAAAGGAATGAGAAGACAGCCTTCCAAAATCTGCCGCTGCCCCGTAATCTTTGGGTACACTTCTACTTATATTTGTCATCCAGAGGAGTCAGTTCTCCGGACTTCACTCCAGGCGCACCTAGGCTCCTGGGAATCACCTGCTGAAAGCCACACAGACTGCAAGGCAGAAATGTGGTTGGAGCCACAGCCATTAGCAAACACCAATCATTGCCCTTTCAATTTACTCCGGCCTAATTTATCACTCAAATCCCCGACACAAATCATTCCCACTTGAATTGATTTTCTGGCAAAGAATCGATTTCTTCTCTACCAAACCTCCCCTTCCATATTTTTCCTACCTCACTCATACCTGCTCAAAACTCTCTGTCGAGGCAGATTTTCGCCAGCTGAAAGAGAGTGGGTTTAGGGCCTGTTTTCGTTTATTGTTTAACTGCTTCAGCCCTGTGCTTGTGCCACCCTTAATTTCAGAAAGGCTTGAGAAAATTGGGTCCAGACTGAGACGTTTTAATAACCTGAAAGGTATTCAATCCAAAACGCAGAGTACCAGATTCTCCCATCGGACGATTTCCCTGCTGTTGTGCTTTCTGTCTTCTTAGACATATTCACTTTTTATAGGTGTACAAAAAAAATAATTCAAAAATGTACCCATGCATATCCCAACGAGCCCTCCGTTGTGTGCGTCCCTGCTCCACCCAATGCGCGCAGTTTCTGCCCATTGCTATCTTGGCGATGGGGAGAAATGATTCCTGAGGTTGAGGGGCAGGTCGATATATTACTAAATCTGGCATGTCGATTCGAATGAGAAACTGCGTGTGTTCAGATCAACGTCCTGGATTTGGCAACACATCAGTAGTCCTCCTCGCCCCTTGACCTCAGGGATTGTTTCTGCCCATCGCCAAGATAGCGACGGGCAGAAAGTGCGCGCGTTGAGTGGAGTGAGGGACCAGCTCCTTCTGCCTGCTTTGCTGCTGGCTTGTTTGCAATGGACGTATTATCATTAAATGTGTCTGTCTGGCTGACGAAATTAACTAGGTCTTATTTTTGGGGTAGGACTTATATTTGAGGAAACAGGGCAACTTATCAACTGCAGTGATTCACTTAACAACTGAGATGAGAAAGATTGTAAAATGGGGCAAAATTCACTCAACAAATGTCTCACTTAATAACAGAAACTTTGGGCTCAATTTTTGGTCATAAGTCAAGGACTACCTGTATTTTTGGTGATTGAAGGCTACATTTTATTATCTTTGTCATGGAGGGGAAGAATGCAGTAGGCGGACACATCATGACATTGGTGTGTTGGATTTTTCCATTTTTTTCCTCCAGTTTTGGGAGGGAAAGTTGGAACTTTTTTGGAGGGGGGGCTTTTCTAAAAATATATATCTTTCTTAGGATAATATACCCTATTTCCCCAAAAATTAGACCTAACCAGAAAATAAGCTTTAGCGTGATTTTTCTGGATGCTCATAAAGTAAGTCCTACCCCCAAAATAAGCCCCAGTTAAGATTGTCAGCCAGACAAATAAGACCTAACCAGAAAATAAGTCCTAATGCATCTTTTGTTGCAGAAATTAATATAAGACCCACTCTTATTTTCGGTAAGCACCATATGAAGGCAAAGAGAGGGAACAGTGCAATAGGCTAAATAAAAAAGAGGGCCCATCATAGTAATGGCAATTAATGCCAACATAAATTCCCAATAATTACGTGGTAAGACATTCTCTTTCCAACCAAAACAAAGTTCTGAGAAATGAAAAATGTGTTGAGACTGTTCTTAATTGTCCGAAGCCTATTTTAGGTTTCACACTTCATCATTGAAAGTCAGATTTGCCTGGGTCATAAAAAAGGGGATGAAGGCCCAAGAGACATATTAGTAGCACAGTGTCTTCCCGTATTAGCCCAGGTATCAATCTGATCTTCATACTTTGTGAACATGAGAAGAACTATCACTCTGAGTCAATACTTTTCTCTTCTTAGAACTAAATGTAATAACCGATCCAGACTCGATTGCAGAAAATATGACTTCAGTAACAGAGTGGTCAATGCCTGGAACTCTTTACCTGATAATGTTGTTACATCCTCAAACCCCAATATATTTAGACTTAAACTGTCTACAGTGGACCTCACTCCATTTCTAAGAGGTCTATAAAAGGGGCATGCATAAGCGCACTAATGTGCCTACCATCCTTGTCCTACTGTCCCCAATTACTTGTTCTCACTTATATGTTCCTATATGCTTTTTTTTTTACCCTTTACTATTGTTGATGTTCTATATGCTTGACTAAATAAATAAATAAATAAAATAAAGTGATGAGCAGCACCTTGAATTGTCACTCAGAAACCTACTGGGAGCCAGTGCACCTCACAGAGCACAGTTATATGAGCATAATGAGACGTGTCAAAAGTTGCCTATGCTGTTGAATTCTGGACCAACTGTAGCTTCTGAGAATTCATCAAGGCAGCCCCATGTAAAGTACAATACACTAATCCAACAGAAGGTGTCTAATATGTGACTCACCACCGTAAGCCTTCAACTGGTACAGATGAAGATGAACCACTGCAAAAGCTTCCTTAACCATGGCTGCCACCAGTTCTCGCAGGAGCTGTGAGTCCAGGATACCCAAATTGGCATCAGCTCTGAATGAGAAAGAATTAAAGATGGAGAATCTCCAGAGCTAGGAGATCTTAAAATATACAAGTACTCCAGGACTGGGCAACTATGAACCCTTTATAACTTGAGGGTTTCAACTCCCAGAATTCCTGAGCCATTCTAATTTAGAATCCTGGGATTCTAAAAAGTTCAACCTTACAAGGAACATGTTTTTAAAATTTTGAGTTGCCACCAGCTGTTTAAACAATTACATTTTCTGTTCAAGCCTGTCACAAAATGGATATGATACTTAAATGACTTTTCAAGGCCCTTAATGAAAGGAAGGGTGTACATTCATAAGAAATAAATAAAAGGAGTAATTTCCCCAAATGAAAGTAGGCAATTCAGAATGCATAAGCAGACTGTCTATTGATCCAAGGGTTGGAACACCCCCCCAAACACACACACACACCAGTGTATGTATGTACATATTGCATTTTGCTATTTACATCGACATCTGTGAAAGTATTTGCATGGATTTTTTTTTAAAAAAATAAAAGAACGTGCTTGTCATATGCAAATGTGACATTTCACAGTAAACAATCTACTCTCTGAACTTCAGATCATGGCACCTTGGAAGTCTGAAATGCTGAATGGCTGTATATTCTGAAACAGAATGATTTTATTATTCTGGCTTCATGGTTGCATGGTGGCAGTGTATCAGAGAATGTGATCTCTACATTTTAATTGAAAGTTCCTAGGTTCAATAAAGCTCCCACCAGTTTAATATATAGATTTATAAGAGCATAATTCTGGAATGAATATCTGCTCAAAGGTATTGTACTCTTATACCCACCTGGATGGGGGAAAGTCAGCTGAACTCCATATGGCTGATTTATGAGAAGATATATATATATAGGAAAGATTTATAAAAAATAAGCACCGGATATAAACAGCCAGAATAGACCCCCCCAACACATTTCAATCAAGCGAATGCAGTTTGCTTCCTACATGTCCGCTCTATAGGGAAATATAGATGAAGAAATCCATTTTTAATTGAAAAGAGAATTTTAGTCCCATCCAGCTTAGGGTATAAATAACAGAAAAAAGTTAGCCCACCAATAATCACAAAAATAAAGGACACAGGTTTAATTATCAATATAGTTATATACTACTAGAACCAATTCCTTTCTTCATCTACCCATTCAGAGAGAGAGAGAGAGAGAGAGAGAGA
>JANHFO010003112.1:220759-236152 GCA_032468095.1 Pareas carinatus | reverse complement strand
GAAGGGGGGGTATGGGTTTTTTTTTCCTTTTGATTTTTCTCTTTTTTTGTATCAATAAAACTCTTTTAATAAAAAAAAATATTTTTCCGCTATAGTATATTACTACCTCATTCAGCAAGTTGTCAATAAACCCACTTGATAGATTTGACACTGCAATACATTTGCATTATCTACATCGGACATAAGAAATGATACTGAAATATTTTTAAAATGTTATATGCCTGTTTTAGTCATGTATTAAATATAAAAAATAAAGAAGTTAACACTGCCTGTGTTATATGACATGACGTAGAAACAAATGTACTTTTCAAATAAGGAAGATGAAAATCTGCAGAATCTCAGTATGATAGCTTTTGTATGGCATCTATGTCTGAAAACATCCTTTCTTTACATCCCCTCAGCTTCCTTACTTCAGCAATAAAACACAGAAAGAAACAATTATGTGATAATTTAATAATGTTGCATTCTGATGACATACTTACCTTTGACTGGAATTTGTATTGCTAGAGGAATTCAGCATTTGCTGTGTTCAATAGAAAGAAATTATTAAGATTGTAACCTCAAGAACTTTTAGCTTTCCAAAAGTCTCTGAGCAACCTGAGGTATATGAATTAACTTAGATGGATGATATTCTGCATACAAATGATTTCCAGCTGAAACTGGGAACAACTATCTAGATTCTTAACCCCATTTTTCTAGTCCCCCCATGCTGGCATTAAGCCTGCCTATTGCTAGGAAGCCTGGGATTCAGGCCATTTTTCTGGGTATTCATTGCTGCAGTTTGCCCTTCTCTGCGATTTTGAGGTTGATGATGTTTTGGATTATTGTGATTTCAGCACTGGGATTCAGAACTGGAAGCCTTGGCCATAAACTACTCAACGAAATGCATTTGGGAACATAATGAACAACGTGGCAGGGAACGAGGCGAGAATCTTTTTACCACGTCTATAAAGCTGGATCTGAATATAGCGGTTGAAGAGTGGTATGACGAGTACCGGTATTTTAATTACAGCACGCTGGCATGTGACGAAGGAGAAATGTGTGGCCATTATACCCAGGTATATAACTGTATTTTGGTAGAGACTTAAAGCCAATGCCTAGGAAATGGTGTATTATTGTGCTACCTACTGAAATGAAGAGGCCCCACAGTGCTAGAGAGCTTATAAGTGATAGAAGGATTAAAGTTATTCTGTAGAGTGCAGAATAGACAGTGATTGCAAGTGAGGGGGTTTCTTACTTTGATTGTCTTAGGTTCTGACTTCCATTTTAATTGTCAGCTAAGATTGTGGTAGAGAGGTTGTTCCCTTAGCCTTGTGACAGATATCTCAAGCCACTTGTCAGTTACCGAGTTTTCTTTTTCGCTTCAAAATAGCCTGAGTGTACACAATGCTGGTTAGATAAGTATATAATGTAACTTTTAACAAAACAAGAAACCCAATCCCATCAATTGCAGGTTGGATCCATCAACTGTGACTTCAATTCTAATGAAACCAATGGGACACACATTCATGAATAAGGGTCCTGTCTATTTTCAGTGGTACTAAAGTTGGTGACATGAATTCAGCTGAATAACTGCAACTGATTGTAGCTGGTGGAGAAAGATCATTTTCATGTCCCTTTGTGGGATAGCCGTGAAATTGACAACCTGCCTGCCTGCAGATTTGAATCCCTAGTCCTGATGGATTGTTTTCATTTTATATTGCTCTTATATTTGTTGAGAACAATTAATAAAAATGCTAATATTTCACTAGGGTCTAAGGCCTCTATGCTCTTATCTTCACAATGTTGTATAAAGTAGGCAGACTGAGAGGAGTGACTCAAACCCATCACACTTCAAGGCTGACTGAGTAGTTGAACCCAGAACTCCCCTAATCTAACCTTGAGATGGTTGCTTGATGGTACGGATGCAGTTGCTTCCACATCTTTCTAAAACAGTTTAAGTATACAGGATGCTGCATAATGTCAATTTGTATTTTTTAAAGGAAAATAATAAGAAACTAGGACTTGAAAATTTCTGATCCTCTGATTCCCTAATTTCTGATTCTCTTAATATCTGTAACCTGGCCTAATGTGAATGAGCAATGAGTATCCCTACCCTTGTAATAAGACAAATTGGATTTAATTTCAAGGCACATGTACATCTTGTGATGAAAATAATGAACCGAGAACGGAGAGAGGAATTGTTGCATGCCAATCCACTCATGGAGAGATATTTGATTAAATACCATCTCTAACAAGGTCAGGTCTATGTTTCTAAAGAAGGTGAAACTTATAGTAACTTATTATTTCACACTAGAAAATAATGCATTGCAACTGTAACAAAAGGTCAGGAATGAGCCTTTCGAAAACCTAAGTAAAAATATTGGCCAATATGTATGAAAAATCCATGAATGCACCATTTGTAAACTTGTCTGAAGGATTCCAAAGAAAACATGTGGATGAATGGTTTCAGTAGCCAAGTAAAGGTTGGGCAGATGTAACCCATAGACATCTTTTTTTGGTCTGATAATGAATAAATGGGTTATTGCTGTCTTCTGTAGGTAGTTTGGGCCACCAGTGAGCGTGTTGGCTGTGGGACGACATTCTGTGACTATCTGGATGTGCTAAACGAAACTGACATGCATTTGTTTGTCTGCAACTACCAACCCTCGTAAGTTCCTTTCTCCTTCTGCTTATTGTGTCACCAGTGTTCCGATACTCTATAGCAAGGGTGTCAAACTCAATTTCATTGAGGACTGCTGCTGCTGCTGTGACCGCCCCACGGGAGCCCCCGCTCGCCTCCAGGGTGACAACGCAGGCCAGATCCAAGAAGGCTGCGGGCCGTATCTGAGCCGTGGGCCTTGAGTTTGACATCCCTGCTCTAAAGATTAAAGTAAAAGAACAGCTTGTTTCTTCATTCCTATGTTCCACTACAGCTCCATGCAAACTTTATAGCAGGGAAGAATCGATACTCCTACTTAAAGAAGCAAATAAAAAAAACAGGGAAGTTTTGTAGATAAAGGGTAGGAAAGCAAGGGAACCATCCTTTCCATGATCTGGGCAGAAAATGAAAAATTGCCCACTAGGAAATGTGAGATTTGTATGGAGTGATGAATCTCTAGAAAGAACCATCATTGGCTTGCAGGCTGTCACTGAATCAACCAAACACTGTTAAAAAAAGAAGAAGTAGATGCTGACTATGAGATCTATCATGGAAGCCTGGAAGCCAAGAATAAGGTGGCAGCACACAGCAGTGACCAGCCCACTGGAAAGGTGGGGAAGAATCTGCCATGCCTGGTAACTAATGAGACATGTTGCTGTCAGTAGATTGGAAGGAAGTACAGCAAATCATCTGCTGAAGAGGACTTCAACTGGAAAAGAGCACTCAAGTAGTGCTGGATGACCAGTGCAGATGGAGGGGTCACAGGAAGTATGGATTTACCCTAATGGTGAATTTAATTTAGCACTGCATCCTTAAACCCAGGTTTCGGTTTGGGATCTTTTGCATGTAAAGCACATGCAGGCCCCTGTTATGGGTCTCAGGAATTCTTCCCCACTGTCCCCCACAATTGAAGACCATTTCTGAACTGACCACTGCCCAATGAATGATGGAAAAACGAATGAGCTAATGAACTAATCAATGACATATGAAAAGCATAAGGTTGATAGCAACCCGATGATTGAAACATATTCTTCTAAATCAATAGCACAAACATGAGTCTACTGAATGCAAAGCAAGAGTTAAAAGACTCCACCAATCCATGAGAATACATTGTCTTGTTGTGCTGACTGAAATTGCTCAGCTGTTGCACTGGCAGTTACTTCAAACAGTTTTGCAGCGGGGTGAGCCATTCCATCATCAAAGGGATCTGCTAACAAGGAAGAAGGTGACACAGAAAAAGTCATTATTGCTCCCCGTGCTATATAGATGCAAACATTATGAGTGCACCACAAAACCACCTCATTTACTATGTGAGAGTGCATGACATAGTTATATAACTGTTGTGTCAGCAGTTTGCAAGGCTGGGTGATTTGGATGTTACTTGGCCTTTCTTCCTTGTGATAGAAATGTGTAAAATATGAAGAGAGGTGTATGCAGGGTATAGAAAACCCTGACACACATAAAAAGTGGGCAGAACTTCAATCATATCATCATGGTCATCTACCTCAAGAACACCCCTGAATATAACTAATATCAATAATGAATTATCTTTCCAAGTATTAACCTATTTTGAAAGTAAATGGTTCAAAATGGCTGCATATGTTCAGTTAAATAGAGTTGCTTTAGTAGTATTTCCCTTTCTTTCAAGGCAAATAAGGCTCAGAAAATATAAATG
Source organism: Pareas carinatus (assembly GCA_032468095.1). Taxonomy (NCBI): domain Eukaryota; kingdom Metazoa; phylum Chordata; class Lepidosauria; order Squamata; family Pareidae; genus Pareas; species Pareas carinatus. The sequence continues at coordinate 231,836 of JANHFO010003112.1, read as the reverse complement.
CGATTTACAGAATTTAAATATACAGAATTACCACAACTGCTAATCAGATAATGTTATCTTGTATAAACGAAGCACTATTCCATTTCTAATTAAAGTGTAACTGACATTTTATCACAGTACACCTGTGTACAGCTGTCTACTATTAATAATTGTCTGGATTTAATTGCATGTATGTTTTTAGTTCCAGAATGTGTTCAGAGCCCTAGAGATTTCATTGTAAATCCACTCCAGGAATCCATCTTACATAAATTGCAACTATTCTTGGTATCAAACTTAAAAATTAAAGAAGAATTGTTCTTAAATCAGCATTGGCCTAAGTTCTGGAGTAAAGGATTCATTGAATGGCAGTTAATTAATTTTTTGGGGTCTAATTACTTACACAAATATATAGTTAACATTAATGCAATTATATCCTCTTTTCCACCATTCAAAGCAGGAACATCCCTGCGGGATAGTGTCAGAAATTAAAGATGTTGACCACACAAAAGACATCATTACCCTTTGGAAGTGTGTTGTCAATATGGTAGAAGTAAAAATGGAGTGGAATTTTTATTGAACAGATGCGGCTGCCATCTTTACTTATTTTTGCTTCTCTTCCTCACATACTGTATATATCTTTGAATCAAAGCATCCAACGTTCTAAATAAAAACACAAATACTTAGAAATTTATTACAAACATGTAAATGCCCAGAATGCATAAACATGTGGAGAAATGAGCCTATTATGTAAATTATTTCAGAATAACATAGCATCTTTTTCTTAGCGCTTTCTCCTTGGGGAATTCCTGGTATTAAATAATCACTGATGGGTACCAAAGATGACCACCATCTATAATTTAGTGATTGCTACCTTCTATAGGAGAGAAACAAGCTGCTGCGCTTTGCGGTTTTGCATCACATATTCACTTTTTAATTCCTAGGGGAAATATAAAGGGACGTAAGCCATATATCGAGGGGAAGTCATGTTCTTTGTGCCCAGAAGGCTACTTCTGCAAGGACAATCTCTGCGGTGAGTAGAACCTGAGAGGCTAAATATTTCCATGTGACTGCAGGTCTGAAAAAAAGCATCTTGCTTATGTCCTAGATCATATGTGTCAAACACAAGGCTCGTGGGCCAGATCTGGCCCATGGCCTGTGTCCATCAGGCCCGCGGTGCTGCCCTGGAGATGATGAGGGAGCAGCCCTTACTGCCTTGGCTCCAGCCTACCTTAGCTGTGTGTGGGCTGCAGAGGTAAAAGGAGTCCACCAGGACGCCTGCAATGGGCCGTGTGTGAGGCAGGGGGGCTGCTGGAAAGCATGTTGGGACATCCACAGCAGGCTGTGTGTGGGGTGTGGGGTGACTGGGAGGCTCGCCGGGATGCCCGCAGCAGGCCGCATGTGGAGTGAGGGGCCACTGGAAGGCCCGTGTCAATTATATGGGGGCCGAGAGGAGATCGTCAGGGGCTGCGGGGGTCACCGGGGAGTCACGGGGGCACCAATGGCCACAGCAGGGCCACCGATGGCCACGGGGGGAGGTGGGGAGGGTGGCCCGCGGCAGTTGCAGCAGCAGTCCAAGTGGCCCACTATGAAATTGAGTTTGACACTCCTGTCCTAGATTAATTCTTTCCTCCAAGTTTATCTGTTGGATTCAAATTTAATTAATTCTGCTGCTGGGTAGCTACTCTGCAAATTCACCATTTCAAAACCGATGACCAGTAGATGTGTTTGACTTCTACTGTCCAAAGAGGGAAGCTGATTTACTGTTTTATAATTCAGTAACTGCGATTACTGTGATAAAGTGCATATATGAAATAGATCAAACATTTCAGACTAAGCTTTCTGTCTCATGTGGCCACAAATCAAACATATTTCTATGGAGACGCTGACATATTCAATTGAAATCCATGAAGAATAAAGTAATGAGGAGATTACTTCATCTTCTCTCATAGCTATGCTTTTCTGAATTATGAGGGGATTAAAATATGGACATTTATTGCTGACAAATTACCTAAGAGTTCCAACTGAGGTTTATACTGGGAAAGAACAATTTAAATGACTATTTTTTCTTTCATGATGAAGTCCTTTAGAGCTCAAAATTCTCTCCAGGTCTGTTTAGCATCTGCATGAAGATGCTAAGGGAGATTATCCAAAGGCATCAGGTTAGGCACTGGATTAGGCTGAGTAACTGACAATACCAAGCTATTTATTTCAATCCCTACCTGACCAAGTGATGCTATTAAGGTTTTGTCTCAGTGCTTGAGGCTGATGAGACGACTTAGGCTCAACCCCAGCAACACAGACTGGTGCTTGTAGGTATCAGAATCACTCAGTTCCAAAAGACTTCGATTACCAGAATCCTTGCCGACCTACCATTCATTTAGTGACAGTTCAAAGTTATGATGGAGCTGAACAAGTGGTGCATATGACTGGTCCTCAAAGTTCCAGCTGGTGCAACTCGGCTTTAGTCATGTGATCACAATTTGGGCACTTAGCAACTGACTCGCCCTTATGATGATTGCAACCCCTTTAGTTATGTCTGGGTTTCCCAACCTTGACAACTTTAAGGCGGGTGGACTTTAACTCCCAGCCAGCCATGTTGAAGTCCACCCGCCTTAAAGTTGTCAAGGTTGAGAAACCCTGAGTTATGCTGATTGTGACCTCCTTTGCCTGCTTCCCTCAAGCAAATGGGAAGCTGGTAGACAAGATCATAAGTATCTCTAATAACCTCACATCTAGCCTCCCTACACTTGCATGGTGCTGCATCATATACCACCACTGTTTCCCACTTAATGAATGATCCACGGGTCTTGAGGTTACAACAGCAACCAGGACTGTCAGGATCACTGTCACTAAGCAATGCAGTCACATGACATTGTGCTTTATGATCTCATCACTTAGTAATGGCAACTCCAGTTCCAATTGCCTTCACAATCCAAGTACTACTCGCATTGGTTCGCAATGGGATTGCAATTCTTCAGATAGAAAGGATCTGAAATTTGGGGGTCCTCCTAGACTCTTGGCTCCTGCTCAATAAATAGGTGGCAGCTGTGGCTAGGTGAAACTTTGCATGTTCATTTATTGTGCTATTTGCATTAATTTTTAGATTGGGAGACCGTACTCACAATAATTTATGCCTTAGAGATTCCTTGCTTGGACTCTTGCAATATACTCTCCATGGTGTTGTTCTGCTCATTAACTTGGCAGTAGCATGAACAGTTATGTGGGCACAGTAAGGTGCACGCAAATTATGCACACAAGTTATGCACACAAGTTATGCGTGCACCTTACTGTGCCTACATAACACTACTACTGCATGATCTGCACTGATTACCAATGGGATTACTGGCACAATACATCATCTATAAAGGATCTGGATATATCAGAGGACCTGAAGGACAGTCTGTCTCTAAGGATCACTGCCTGTTTTACAAGATCCAATAGGATTGGCATGCTCCAGATGCCATCAAGTAAACAGGCACTCCTTCTAGGTCACAGTGCCTGCCTCATGGAACAGCATCTCTTAAACAATTTGGCTAATCCCAACCACGTTAAGAAAGTTTGGAAAATCTGGATTTTCCCTGAGGCACTAGGCTGGGTGGGCACATAAGAAAAGAGATCAAACATTTCAAACTAAGCTTTTTGTCCCATGTAACCACAAATCAAATATTTCTGCTGGAAATGTAAATATGTTTGTTGTGCTTACTTCTTGATTTGCTGTGTATTTTATTTCCTTATGGTTGCTTTTCGTTGCAATGTTTTAAAACTTGGTTAGTCACCTGAAATTGATCTGTGAGTAGCCAGCCATATGCATTTAATTACTTAATTAAAATCATGAGTTGGTCCTTAGGAACTTGGCTTCTTGTTGACATCTGATTACAATGATACATGGTGGTTTGCAAATATGACATTCCCAGTCAGATATGATAGATGTGGGCCGAGTCCTTTTCCTTACACATTGTCATCTTATAGGACTTCACAGGGAACTCTTCTCTATGGCTACCCTGTCCTTTAGAATAGCTTCCCAGCTATTTTCCCTCTCTCCCATTAGCCTTCCAGAAGGTTGTGAAATTTTGTCTTTTCCTTCCAAAATTGGGCTAGGTTGAGGTTAGGTCCGAAGATGAACAATGCGAATGTTCTAGGAATAGCAATAGAGCTTAGACTTATATATTACCCTATAGAGCACTCTCTAGGCAGTTTTCAAATGTCAGCATATTGCCACAACAATCTGAGTCTTCATTTTAATTGACCTTGGAAGGATGGAAGGCTGAGTCAACTTTGAGCCCTGTCAGGATCAAATTCCAGACTGTGGACAGAGTTAGCCTGCAATACTGCATTCTAACCCCTGTGTTACCAAGGCTCTGGTGGGTATGGACAGGATAGGAAAGGATATGGTCTATTGTTATATTGTTTTTATGGGTTATTGTGAGTTGCCTAGGATCACTGCATGAGATAAGCAGCCAAGTGAGTTATGCACGAGGTATGAGGTAACCAATACTAATGAATAAGTATACATATGCTTCATCTCTTCACAGTATTTTATGTCAATCTATGCTAAATATGAGAATAAATCTGTTCTCTGAGAAAGAAAAGCCCAGTGGTAACTTCTTGATATTGCTTAAAAATATAAGAATTAAATAATCTTTTCCTAATGTGACACTCAGGTTGGTGAAGGCTAAACTAAATAATTGACTCTTGTTGCCTTCTAATAGAGTCCCATTTAAATGATGCTCTAAATCAAGGTTCCCCAACTTTGGCAATTTTAAGGCGGATGGACTTCAACTCCCATGGCTGGCTGGGGAATTCTGGGAGTTGAAGTCCACTTGCCTTAAAATTGCCACGTTTGGGAAACCCTGCTCCAAATGGCTGCAGTGCTTCTGGGAAATACAAATTCTTATTTCATCTTTTATGAAATAAATGTCTGAACTCGGAATTCCTTAAAATGGATTGCAGTGCAGTTTTCCAGAGCCCAGCTAAGCAACATTGGCATCTGTTAAAATTCAGATGACATCTAGAGTTAATTTAAAAGCTAATGCCCATGTGTCATTTTTTTAAACACATTCAAAATCTTGAAGCTGGGATAGCCACCGCAGTCTCATAACACCGTAAACCCTTCCATTGGCATAAAAATGCCTCAAAGTGCAATGCCATTTCCTTGCCCTGTAAATTATTTCTGACTTGCTATCCATTTTTGTGTTTTCTACCAGATTCCATGGCTGATGTAGAAGAAACGACTACACCATCCACAACCCCTGGGTTGGAAGCAACTACTATCCTATCTGCGAGCACAGATTTGCAGTCCATCGTAACAGTTTCAGCAGCACACATACCGGAAAGTTCCACAATTGTCAACGAAACAGGATCAGAAGCTCCCACTACAGAAGATCAGGACACCATTTCAACTGCGAGCCCAGATCTGCAGTCCACCGCAATAGTTTCAGCAGTGTACACAACTGACGGCACCCAAATTGACAGAGAAGCACAATCTGATTCCACTGTGACAGAAGGGACTGATGTGGATGTTGAAGTATCTGGTTTCCCAACAAGCACAGATAGGATTGATGAATCCTTGATGACCACAACCAGGGCTACGTCTGCTGTGGACTTAGTCCTATCTCTTTCTTCTATTTCTCCTGAAACAGGAACTAAAAAAATTACTGTCACAGAGCGTCTGACTTCTGCTGATGTCTTAATCACAACCCAAGCGCCCTTGATCAAAACTGAGCCACCTATAACTACTCTCACAACTACCACAAAGACCCCCTCCACGCCCAAACAGCCATCTGTCCCTACGCCCCCCTCTGTCCCTAAAACTCCTTCTGTCCCTAAAACCCCCTCTGTCCCTAAGACCCCTGCTGTCCCCAAGCCCCCCGCTGTCCTCAGGCCCCCCACTGTCCTCAGGCCCCCCGCTGTCCTCAGGCCCCCCACTGTCCCCAGGCCCCCCACTGCCTCTAAGCTCCCTCCTATTGTTAAGCCCCATTTTTTCCCTAAACCTCCCCCCATCCCTCTAAAACGTCCCATCTCTAAAAAACCCTCGCGCCATCGTATAAGCGCCTATGCCAACGCCATACAGAGCCGCAGCAATTCTTTCCAGTCTTCGGCAAGTAAAGCGGCCTCCATGTCTGTCTGCCTGCCCTGCCTTGGGTGTAAACAGATTAGCCAGCCTGAGGAGATCAAGGCCGCCCTTCAGGAGCTGACCTTCAGGTACCCCTACGCACCTTGCTATGGCTCACTTCCTCGATGGCAAAGGCACAGCAAGTGCAGCTGGTGTGGGCACACTCGAAGCGATGCCCTCAGAAACAACAGGCCTTACTGGCTCCACACTTAGTGGCACATAACCTAATGCATTTACAGGTAGTCCTCGACTTACAACAGTTGAACAGTGACCGTTCAAAGTTACAACGGCATTGAAAACTGTGACTTATGGCCGTTTTTCACAGTTACCACCGTTGCAGCATCCCCAGAGTCACATGATCAAAATTTGGATGCCTGGCAACTGACTCCTATTTATGGCAGTTGAAGGATCCCGGGGTCTTATCATCTCCCTTTACAACTTTCTGACCAGCAAAGTCAATGGGAAAACCTCGATTCATTTAACAACAGTTAAACTAGCTTAACAACTTCAGTGATTCAGTGAACAACCGCGGCACGAAAGGTTGTAAAATGGGGCAAAATCCGCTTAACCAATGTTTTGCTTAGCAGCAGAAATGTGGGGCTCCGTTGAGGTCGTAAATCGAGGACTACCTGTATATGCAAACCCCTCCCTTCTTTTCCTTTGTGCATGCCTGTATATGGGCGTCCGTGTGGAGACTGGCACCTTTCTCTCTTTTCCCATAGCTGAGCAAACCCTCCATCAAATGTGGCTGCAATTGGTCGAAAGAACAGAATTTTCAGCCATGCAAAGCGTTTGTTGGGCATTGCTCTCTGTTTCCACTATCTCTAAATTTTCCTCAGCCCAGATTGTGGGAAAACATTTCATTTCTTCTTTCCTTGACCCGTGATTTCGGCTTGAGTCAAAGTCCAGTAATAACAGACACTCGGCTTGTGTGTCTGATCTGAAGCGCCGCTGCAGTTTTCCACATCACCTTACTTGAGGCATGTTTATTTATAGGACTGTGCCCACATGCCATTCTCATACCTCCTCCCCTGCTTTTGAGTTAGGGCTAGAATGTCTCCAGTACATTCTTCTTGTCTCATCTCTTCTCTGCCAAAAATGCCTATTAAAAGAAATCTGGAACTTGAAAATAGAATAAATTATCCAAGCAAAGCATAGGCATGCACCTTTACTGACTTCTTCAGCTTATTTCAAAATAGGAATTCATTCGTGCTTTCTTGATATAGATACTAAAGCTTTGTTACCTAGAAAAAGAAAACCCAAACAAACTTGTGGGGTCATCATATCCTCTGGAAATGTAAGGCACGCTGATGCTGTATTGCATGTCCTATTTGTAGAATTGGCTACAGTAAATGATTGACTAGGAAAACTAGGTTAAAGAGTTTCCAGAGAAACCTAGTACATAACGATTTAATCTTAGACTAAATAAGCAATGCCCATGGGGATAAAATATTGGGTGTGAAGTGAACAGAGTGTCCACATCCAAATGTTATATGTAGAATTTTTTTTACTTTCAGGACTCTTCACTGCTAAAATATTTTGATCAGGCAATATTATTAATGAAAATAATAAATTTGGAAAAGCTGCTTTTGTGTCTGCATGTGTGAACAGAATCATGTTACGAGCCTGATTCATACAGCCAGTTTTAGCAGTTGCTATTGTCAACTGATTCTTTCTTAGCTATCATGCAATGTTGTTGATTTAAAAAAAACATCATAGTCATTGGATACAGGCAATCCTAGACTTACAGCCGTTCGTTTAGTGACCGTTCAAAGTTACAACAGCATTGAAAAAAGTACTTATGACCTTTTCCCATGTAGCATTCCCATAGTCATGCGATCAAAATTCAGACCCTTGAAAACTGGTGTGTATTGAGAAGGCTTGCAGTGTCTCACTGTCGGGTGCTTCCCTTTTGCTACATTTTGACTAGCAAAGTCAGTGGGAAAGTCAGATTCACTTAACAGCCTCGTTACTATCTTAACAACTGCAGTAATTCACTTAACAACCATGGCAAGAAAGAGGCAAAGCTCATTAGCAACTGTTTTGCTTAGCAACAGAAATTTTGAACTCAATTGTGATCATAAGTCAAGGATCACTGTACAGATATGATGCTTGATTATTAAATCACACGAATATTTTTGTAAACAGGCTGCATCTAAATTCAATCTGAAGCTACTTGACTATCTTGAAATGTTTCAGACATTTACATAGATATTTGTTTTGTTAGTTTCAGTGATACTTACAATACTCTCAAAGTGACTGGGTTTACTTTTACAACCCTACGTCTCCTCAAAAGATATGAATAGGAACAATAACACTCTTAGTTTTGAAAGTCCGTTCTATGGTGTAGCGTTTTTCATTTGAAGTACCACAAGGAAAAGTTATTATCCGGTATGATATATGAAAACTTACTCTACTCTGTCTGAACAGCATGTAGAAAAGTTGTTTTCAAAGCTAACAGTAAATGGATCTTAGTTGTTGTGGCCGACAGATGTTCTGTTTTGCAGCATTATCAAAGTTAACATGTATGGATGCCTTGGTGCTCTATTCTGGAATAATTTGAGACACCTCATAATATGACACTGATATTGCCTTTGTGTTTTTCTTTCTATCCCTATACTGCAGATTAGATTTGTCTGTAGTTCACAAAGATGATCAAGACTACTTTGTGATGGTGACTTTTATTCATTCCCACAATTCCACAGGCAGTGATCAATCTTGGTGGGAAAAAAACCATGCCTGCATTGTTTATGTTTAGCTATAGCTAGTCTGTTCTATCAGAGTGAAACTCACTCCTAATGTAGAGATATCTGATGTTATTGCAATATAAATTCATTCAACCATATCTAAAATAAATCAGGAGTAATGTCTGCTCCTTATTAACCCCAATTAGACAGCAGGAATGTGTGATTCATGAAAAGATAAGAAATGTTTTCAAAGGCATAACCAGATAAATGTAGCTTTAAATTACGAAGAATGGAGGCCAAAGTATTGCAGCTGGATCTCTTAACACATCGCAGCCGGACAAATGCTGATTTGATCCATGTCTTTTACAATTTCCAGAGTAATGGGTTCACCTCTTGACAAACCTCAGCTGGCCTAGCTAAGATCTAGTTGAAGGTGCCACTTGAAGAAAAATTCCGCAAATACTGTATTTTTGTTAACATAACCTTGGAAAGGTATAGCATCTTAATTGGTACCACATTTTAAATGGTACAATAAAGTAGCATTGCAAGGCATGATTTTTAACACTTCTGAAATAAATGTTATTTCAAAAATCTTTTGCCTGGAAAATGCGTTGTTTTTTATTGGTTAGCTAATCTTCATGACGATTTATTAAAAGGAAGAGTTGAAGTGGAACATCTGAAAGCTTTTCTTGGATCATATCAAATAGTCCAGTGGTTGCCAACCTTTTTGACCTCGGGGACCACCAAATTCATAATTTGAAATCCTGAGGTCCACCAATATGATTTTTTTTAAAAAGGTACATGCATTTGTAAAATAATAATCAGAGAACTTTCATTTTATTAATATGAAAGTGATCTATTTAATATAACAAAATTAAAACAGTTTATTTAATTATAACAAAATCATAAATGGGACCCCTCTCCTTCGCTCCTCTCTTCCCCTCCCATTTCTTCCCCTCCCCTCCCTTCCTCTCCTCTCTTCCTCTCCTCTCCATCCCCATTCTCTCCTATCTTTATCTCCCCTCCTCTCATATCTTCCTTTCCTCTCCTCTCCTCTCTCCCATCTTCCTCTCCCCTCCTATCTTCCTCTCCCCTTCTCTCTCTTCCCTTCTCCTCTCTTCCTCTCCTCTCCTATATTTTCTCTCCTTCCTCTTACACACACACACACTCTTTTCCTCTTGGTAGTTGCAAGCAGCTGCTGCACCTGGGAACAGAGGAGAGCGAAGGTGTGTTCTCCAAGAGTGCAGAGAGGACACCTTGCTTCTCAAGCCGTTCGGGCGGTGAGCAAGCGAGGTAGCCACATTCCCGGATTGGGGAGGGGGCACCATGCAGGCAGCTTTCGTTGGCTGGATGCTCCCTCCCATGCATTTCAAAGCAGGCCTTGAGAGAGAGCAAAAGGCGCTCTATCCTTTCAAAGATGCAGCTCGCCAAACTGCCTGCAGGGGCAGTTGCAGAGGTCTGGCTTTACCTTGGGCGGGGCTGCGGCGCTTGAGAGGGGGCAACCAAGCAGTGCCACGGAGTCTGCCTTGGACGACTGTGAGGCTTCCAGGCCAGCTGGAGTGAGAGGAGGTAAGGCCAGGTGAGGCTTCTGCCACCTCCGCTGATTGGGAGCGCCTGCTTGCCAGCCAGTCCACCTGCCACCCTCCTCCTCCTGCGGCTCAGCTGGGATTGGAAAGTACTGCTCTCCGCCCGCTTCCCCTCTCCGACAGGGTTAGTGTTAGGGGATCGCTCCCCTGCTGGCCATTCCTCTGTCGGCAGTGGGTTGTTCATTGCCTGTGTTGGCAATAGACCACAATTGCCCACCCCTGGCCCTGGATAAGACCTGACTCACCCCTCCCTGCTATCTACCGGCGCCCTTTACCTCACTCAGAAGTCAGGGCTGGAGAGAGGTTGGCTGGGCTGAAAACTCTTGAGGTTCAGAATTTGCGCACTTTCAGCCAGGTGAGAGTGCTATGGAAGCGCTTCCAGTAGCCAGCGCAGGAGAATTCTGAGCGCTGGAGGCAGCCCAGCCACGTGTGCCTCCCTGCCTCTGCTATATAAAAAAAAGTAAAAATGGGAGATTTTCCACCAAAATTTTCTCATGGATTGCCACTGGGTCACGGCCCATAGGTTGGTGACCACTGAAATAGCCCATACAACAACAACAATTTTTATTAGGATCATTGGCCAATCAACACGGTACATATCCCATTGTGTTTGTGAAATAAATAATAATAATAATAATTATTATTATTATTTAGACTTATATACCACTTAACAGTGCTTTACAGCACTCTCTAAGCGGTTTACACAGTCAGCA
>JANHFO010003112.1:204002-220659 GCA_032468095.1 Pareas carinatus | reverse complement strand
GGCAGTTTCTAAAGTAGTTTCTAATAAATATCTGATTACATTGCTGGTAACAGAGAATCCCTCGAAAATCTAATGTGTGTGTATGGGGGAGTTTCTTACATTTGTCTGAAACCTGAAAAGTGTGTTCATTTCACTGTGATGGCTTTTGATTCCAGTTTGAAATTTGCATCTAAGATTTATGTTAAGTGATAGCTAAGTTTCTTTATATTTTCTCTAAATTTTTGATGCTTGCATAAAATAGACTTCTACTGGTGTCCTAGTACTCATTCAGTTGGATGAATTATATTTTTGTGTGTAGCCCATATAAATCCAAGACCATTTTGCTAACCGATTACTGGCAGCCATGACTCAATTAGCATGCATGTAAGATTATAATTTTGAAATATAATTTATATTTACTTCTATCAAGCTTCATTTACCAGTCTAACATCCATTTCTCCAGTCTGGACCGATCTTTTGGAAGCTTTTCCTATTACCCTTTTAATTACTAAAATGATTTTAGAATATGAAAAAAGCTACTCAATTTTTCTAGTGGTAGACAAGTTACTAGCAAGTTAACAAGCACCAGTCTAATGTCTGGTGCTTGTTAATGTAGATGGATTTCTTACTATAATACATGAAGCTAGTCTGCATATAACTCAAAAATGCTTAAGAATATTGAGATTATGTTAAGAGTTTGTTTGCAGTAGAAAACATGAACTACGGTAGTCTGTAATTTCTAATATCTACCTTAGATCTCCTTTTTAAAATACAGGGTTAAGTTAGCCAATTTTTCTATGCTGTAGGTTTTTAGGAATACGTTTATGCTTGATAAATCAGTCCCATCCTATGGAAACTTATCTAGAAGTTATATTAATTATAGATCTCAGGTGGAAAGCTTTTTATTCTCTCAAGTTTACATTTTTTTATTATCTCTAATTCTTCGTTTAGCTGTACAGTACACTGGAGTGGGAAACTGAAAGGCTACCTTGGAAGAAGGCAGTGGCAAACTGACTGCAGACAGTGGTCAATGATACTACAAGAATATACTCTGTAGTCACTAGAAATCAAACTGCATTTGTGGGGAGTTTATTTTCTTCAATTTTCAAGTGTTGTTTAATTGATTTCATTGTTTCTTTATTATTCTCTGTTTAAATCATCTTTTTAATTTCAATTTCAATTGAAAAGCAGTAATATATGAAATAAACTAATGTAATCAAGCAAATGGGTGTTACATAAAATTATATTTGGAATGTTTTAGAAGATATTTATAATTTGCGTTGGTCTTCTGAAATTTCAAAATATACAGTTTCAACTTTTGGGGATTAGTAAAATCTCTTACCTCTGTCATTTCCTTGTTCATGTTCATGGCAGAAAGAACGTTTTGTATATGTGGAAACCAAGATGATCTAATGGAAAACTAATTTTTCATTCATTTATGTGGATGACAATATTCATTTTGAAGACAGGAAGAGGGCCAAGAAGCAACTGGCAATCTTTGACACTATGGACAATTGCTATAGTTTCAAGGCATTGCGAGACTGAATCATATCCATCTACAAAATTGAAGAAAAGAATATCCATCTACGAAAATAGAGCAAACCAAGATACAGTCATGGTGTTTCATTCCTCTCTGCTAATAGTGAATCCTTTCTTTCATTGAGCAAGAGAGAGCTGTTTTGCTTTGTTCTTCTTTCCGAACAGTTAGGAGGGGAAAACTATCACCGGCAAATTGGAGTTAATGATGCTGTTTGAAAATCCAAAACTTTCTTCCACAGAAGTGACACTAGCATTATTTTAAGAGTTCATTTTGGCCTCCACTTTTGTACTCATCATTATGCACGGTCAAAAATTGTCTAGGACTATTGGACATGAAAATAGTGTTCCACATCTGCTTTTGCTTAAACAAAAGTTTATACAAACTCTGAGATGCTGAGTTACGTTCTTGAATTACTCCTGGCAAGGAACTGAATGCAATTTTTTTAAAAATACAATTTTTGAGTTGTCTTATACCAAATAACCTAGTACCCAGAATTCTTATTGCATGCAATTCCATTGCAATGTTTGCATCTTACAGGTCTGAATATAAAGTAGCAGAAATACAAAGAAAAGAGGTATCACTTATTGGGAACTGATGGAGTGGAAAGAAGATAGTTGCTATAATTCAAAATATTTTAGGCAAAAGGAAAACTTCAGCTTTTCTAATTTTTTGGTCAATATACCTCCAAAACATAAGGCTGCCATAAATGGATACTTCCATAAAAATTATTGAATGGTGCAGAGTAATGCTACAAGGAAAGAAGAACTTACGTGGAAATCCCTAAGCTCTTCAAATCGACTGCCCACTAGTAATACTTGTTGAAAGACTGAGGTTAAAGTGACAGAAGAATCTAGGGCAAATAAAGATAAAGAAACAGATCATATTAAATATGATGAAAATCATGATACTGCACACACGGTATAAAAGTTGTAAAAGGAGAGCAAGGGTGTTAACAGTGATGTCCGCCTGGAATTCATGCCAAATCATATCACTTGCTGGACGATGTGTGCTCCTTGCAAGCACATTTTAAAATTTTCCTTGGCAAACATCAAGCCTGAAGCATCCTGTTTTTACAGGAGGATATGTAAGCCAAGATTCGTGGGATTCCCCCCCCCTCTTCAAACAAATGGCTAGTGCAATTTATTAAAAGGCATTGTGTGGTGTTTTCCTTCTTAACTGACTTTTTTCTGGAAAGAAAAGAGCTGGGTGAAGTGATGAAACATAAAAGGGTTAAAATGGAAGATCATATTCAAGCATTTTAAATGTTCTAGACTCTACCAGTGTAACACCCCACCTACTGGCAGTTTCAACAGCACAGAAGCCTCCTCATGTAGAACTTCTATCAGCAAATGACGAAAAGCCAGCCATTTTTTGAAATTTGCAATGATATTTTTATTTCATCACAATATTCTATCGCACTTCAGCAGCATAAGGAAACAGTCCATTGGGAATTGCTTTCTGTTTTCCATTGAAGAGATTTCCTACCATGCTATTTTTTTTTGCCTGTGCAGGCTTCAGCATTTCCAATCTGCCTGGAATAAGGTCAAATACAAGTACAGTCAGCCTCCCTGGTGTTTGCCTCTGCATGTTATAGGCACGATCTTCTTCCATTCCTAACCTCCAACTCTCAGAAAGGCTGAATTTCTTAATTCATAACTGATGAATGGGATGAAGCTACGGGCACGGCCAAGACAAACTCAGCTATAGATAAAGTTATAAAAGCTTCCATACTACGTTTTTGCAGTAGCTCAAGACTCTAGGGCCATTTAACCTTATAACATCAGCTACATCCAGGAGCCTCATCCATTGATTGATAGTTCAACTGTGGTGCACCTGAAATAATAATAAAAGTGTTTTTTCTTGCCCGAAAGGACTACAGATTGGCAGCACTTGGTGTTTCTTGCTTTGGTTGGGGGAAATTTACCTTTCAGTTTCTTTCTTCTGCTCTGACAGTGATTCAGCTGCTAACTTTGTTTTTTTTATTCTGAAGATGATTGCAGGCCAGCTTCAGACTATTTTAAGGATTAGGCAGCAGGAGCAATATGTAACACTGTCCACTGAATTGGCTGATATCTTCCAAAGCTTCAAACTTGCAATAAATATAGACATATAGCGGTATTAACACCATTGATCTGAAAAAGTAAACTGGGAAGCAGGTCTGTGGAGATTCGCAATAATCCAGGCCATAGTTGTCTCAGAGGCGATTTTTTTTCTTCAAGAGGCAACTGGACAGATTTTTCCTTGAGGAGGAAGAAGACATATCCCTTCTCATCCAAGAAGCTTCATCAGTTCTGATGGTGGGGGAGGGAGGATGGGAAGATAAGTACTGACAGTTGAGATTGGATGGTGGGGAGATGGAAAGATAGGTTCTGACAGGATGGTGGTAATAGAAGGATTGTAATTCTTTGCAGTCATCTGGTTGTTAACACTCCCAGAGAGCTGTTGAGACCACTTGGGGGTTTATCTGTGCCCTCAGGGTCACCTGAATCAGGGTGCAATTGGGTGTGGAATCTTCTTGGAACGGCTGAAAGGGCTGAACTATAAACTGGATATAGGTGGTGTCTTATTCCTCCCCCTCTGTTGAGGGAGGAGTGTTCAATTCTAGCATAGATGGATTCTTTCAAACCATTGATTTAAAATAGGGGTAAAAGAATCCGTCTCTGCTAGAATCTAAGTTAATGCTGATTTGGGGGATTGCTACTTTATTTCCCCTTAATATTTTAGACATTACAATGCTTCATTTATTTATTTATTTAGATTTATATACCGATTATATAATCTTTTTTAAAAAATGTCAACTGCAATGTCTACTTAAATAACAATTTACTTCTCTTTAATTTTCATCCAAAGTGCCTTGGAGTAACATTGGACAGGACTCCCTCATATAAGATACATCTAGAGAATCTGGTGGCAAAAATCAATACTAGGAACAACATAGTCCAGAAATTAGGTGGAATTAAATGGGGAGCTTCAGTTGCCACCCTCAGGTCATCAGCATTAGGGTTGGTCTACTCTGCAGCAAAATACTGTGCCCCTCTATGGCTTAACAGCTGCCATACTAGTAAGTTAGAAGCCAGACTCAACAACACCATGAGGATTATAAGTGGATGTATTCAAACCACTTTGACTTGGTGGCTTCCTGTTTTGAGCCACATAGCACTGCCAGCTTTATAAAGGCAAGATGAGAGAATACAGAAAAATTATGAACAACTCACTCCTACTGGTGCATGTTGACCTTCCTCATTTATCAGCCAGAAGACTCAAATCCAGGAACCCTCCCTTGGTACTTGCACAACATCTGCCCAACAACTTTAACACTCATTCCCAATGGAAAGTCAAATGGGTCACTGAGTGTCCAGATACAGGCAGACATATAAAGGACTCTACAAAAAAGGTCCCAGCCTTTGAACTTCCATGTCAGCAATGGATAATTCTGAATAAAATTTGCACCTCACATAGGGTCTCTGTATAAATGGGGCATAGTATCCTCCCCTCAGTGTGACTGCAGGATCTCATGTCAAAGTGTAGATCACATCGTGACCGACTGCAAACTGAGGACATATACCGGTCCAGTATCTGATTTTTTAAAATATAAACGATGTGGCACTTCAATGGTTAGATGGCCTAGACACTGGTATTTGAACATAGATCTTTTTAACATTTATATTTTGCTGTGTTTTACTAATCTAGGTGAAATGTTGATATATTTTGCTAGTTCATGTATGATATACCATACACCAAATAAATAAATGTATAGCAAATATCCTGAAATAATGTAACATTCAGGGCATTCTGGCAGATAAGGATCTTTTCAACCACCAATGCTTATTTTAAAAAAAAAGCAACAACAAAAAACACCACCCAGCCTCCTCCTATATGCACTCTCAGACAATTATCCTGAAAACTCAGACTGAGTTACCAGCAGTCCCTTCCTCTGATGAGCACAAAAATGGCTGCCAGCCAAGATTCCTCCCTCCCTCTTCTTGTTCTGCTGCACTGCTTATTCACAATAGGGTGAATATAAGAAAAGTGCTTGCTAAACTTCCCCGAAGCCTTGTGCGAGAGCATTGAAGTGTCATGGAGAAGCAGCTGGCCTATTGCTGATGGGAAGGGGAGGACCGAGGTGAGGCATTGGTGAGAGTTTCCACCAATGAGAAATATGCCCTTCCCAACCTCTCAAAATCCAACCATTTCAAATCCCAAAAACAAAGGCTGGAAGTCTGGGGCAGCCAGACATGAAAAAAAGAGGCTCTCCTGCCCAGGGGATGCCAACCTAGGAAACAAATGGGGAAGACTTCCACGGAGACATGCCTCAATAATGAGGGAAACCAGCTGTGCTGCTCTCCTGCCATCGCAGGAAGGAGGGAGGGAGGAAGCGAAATGAATTTGATTTCAGCAAATCTATAATGACATGAGCAACAAAAGCTATTGCAATAATGATAACAAGCCAAATAAGCTAAGCAATTGTTTCTTGTATGCTGACACTTCCTAATAGTATTATCCCAATTTCACACTTGGAAGAAGACATACACAAATATAATTTGTATTATGCTACATTTACACAAGGGGCAGATTATAACAACCTTCTTTAACATCTTTCAGAGAGAAAGAAGACTGGAAGTTGGAACCACAAGCCACCTGGGCACATGAGTTGCATTTGGAAAGTTGATATATGCTACCATGTTTCTCAGCCTAGAGGAAATTGTATCTATGCCACTATTAGCATGAATATATTTTAGCATACTAATATTTTTTTAATGAGTGCCATTGCATTGGTTAGCTAGGTATATAAGATCACTTTGCCATGAGAGACAAGATCAAATATAGGAAGGTTTTTTATTAAACTACCAGGTGTTCAATATGAATCCTTGATTACTAGATTTTCCACCCCATGTGGGAGGAGCACAGCTGCAATGTGGGTATGCTGGAAGGAAGAGAAAAGGAAATCCAAGGTGGAAAAAGAGGAAAGGAACATATCACATGAAGAAATCTAGCAAAGAAAAAAAAAGGAGAGCAAGATTGTTGTATTTAATCCAAAGAACAGGTAGAAGCTTTTCCTCCAACTTAGAATCAATAGCAGCCATGATTTTGTTGGGTTGCTCAGTGTGGCATATAACTGCTGTATCATTCACCTTGCAAAGCAGATTTGCTGCTCTTTAAGGAAGGCAATAGACTGTATAGTTATCACCTGAAATGGGATATAATCCCTCCCACAAACTATACAACCTACTACCTCACCTCCACAAAGCAACACAAAGGTCTCACACATACTGTATGCATATGTGTACAACTGCATGCATGACATCCAAGGGCCCCAAAATGTTTATTGTTCATGACAATAATTTGCATGTAGGAATGGATAATCCAACAGGAGGAGTTGAATTGACTGTCTCCTTAGGAAAGACAGTAGATTGTATAGTTAGCTCAAAGGGAGAAGATGGCTCCACAACTATTCAATCTACTACCTCAGCCTCAAGGACAGCATTGTTTTGACGGTCAGGACTGGCAAACTTCAGTGATGGCTAAGAACATTGATGGTCTTGAGGGTCAGATAAAGGTGGTTGATCAAATGCAATCTGCAAAAAAAGAAAATAGGGAAACATCAACAAATACAAAGCAGTGGGCTCTTGAAGTTGTACTGAAGCAAGTTTTCACTTTTTTTTCCAGACATCCAAATCAGTCAAGCACTTGATAAAAATTCAGAGACCTGCTATGATTCCCCCCCCCAGTTCCACAGTTTTCATTCTGTAATTGTCTTCTTTCTCCCATGAAAGTATATACAGAGTGGAGAGCAGATTGGACTGATCTGCATTTCTTCCTTCCCCCCATTCTGCAAGGGCAGGAATGGATCTTTTCATTCTCAACGCCCATCTAGGTTGCTGGGAAGATTATTTTTTTCTTGATTTGCATGAAAAATATGCATCATGCTCTCTTCTGGTGGAAGCAGGTAGTCGGATATTCTTGTTCACCTGCTGTACTTCATTCCATCTTACAGAATCTTACAGAAATCACTAGTAGGCAGTGTACCCCGAACTCTTTGTTCTCCAGCAGCCATTCTGTTAGGCTCCACAATATTAGACTTTGTTTTGTTTTGTTTTTCAGATTAAATAGTAGAACAATGGAATGTAGTCTTTTGCGGAGCAGTGAAATGCTGACCTGTCTTCCTTTCTTCCTTGCTTCCAGCAATTTTCCATTTCTGGTCTAAGTGACAGAAAAAAATTCAAAATTCGTTTTCCCCCCTCACCAGAACTCAAAAGCAATGGCCATAAAAAGGAAAGCAATTGGTGTTTTCTTTTCCAACATGGGTGGGAAGAGTAAAAAAGCAGAAGAATCCACCAATTGCGAACTTTGGTAATTCTGACCAGGGTGCTCATTTGGCTGTCATTGTTGTTGATATGGAGGAAGGAGCTGAAACTTAGATAATTTTTTAAAATGGCTTCCTTTTTAGTCAGTTCACATATGGAAGACAAGTAGCTGAAGGCTACATTGAAAAAAGTTCCTAGTCAGCATAATCTTCTCTCTACAATTCCTTATTTGCTTCCTTTTCCTCCCCCTTAGTTAAGAATATCTGTTAAGGAAGGAAAAAATGAATAATTTCACAATATATTATATTTTAATAGTTTAGTTAAAAGTTAAATTATAAACAGTTTGAACAATATAGAGATTTTAAATGATTACAAAGTTCCAAACATTAGCTGTTGTAAGGATGAGAGAAAACAAACTTTATTGCCTCTTACCTCAGAAGAGCTCTTTTTAGTGCATGTGGTCTCACACTTTAAGAGCAATCTTTGAAGGGGCTATTGCAGGAAGGAGCAGAACTGGAGGGAAAGCAACTTTCTTGGCATGCCTTCTGCCATAATTTCTCTGCATCTAATAGAATCCATTTTCACTTTCTGTATTATGGAGAAATAGTTAACAGAAATGCATAAATTAGCTAAAATTTAATAGTATTATATGCAAAAATCATTGCTAACATCCTTTTCATCTTCCCATCTTTCTAATCTTCTAATCTTCTCATCTTTTCTATACCTTCTCCTATTGGTATCTATGATTTGTCACTTGTTGTATCTTATGATTAATGATTGTAACTATGACCTATTACTTGGTGTTTGTATGTACACTGAGAGCTTATGCAATGGAGATAAATTCCTTGTGTGTTCAATCACACTTGGCCGATAATGAATTCTATTTCTATTATTTCTATTATTTCTATTATTTCTATTATTTCTACTATTTCTACTATTTCTACTATTTCTACTTCTACTTCTACTTCTATTTCTATTTCTATTTCTATTTCTATTTCTCTCCATTCCATTCTCACTTTAAGAACAGCCATTGAAGGGGCTATGGGAGGAAGGAGCAGAACTGAAGAGAAAATAATTTGTCCTTTCTAAAAAAAATGAACACTTTAGAAACATTTAGGGAAAAATGAAAACAAATATTTATGTTATTTTTTAAAAGTTCCTACAACGTGACAACTAGAATGGAACAAATTTAAAATTGTGACTCGTAAGAAAGTGAGAGGAATTAAAAATGGTATTTGTCCACATCTTTGCTTATTTTTTTAATGAAAATACTTTCATTCAACTGAATTTCTATGGCAAATCAAAATCTAAAAGCAAAATAGTAAAACAATCCTAACTAGAAAGTGGGAGATAGCGAATGATCCCTGAAGAACACACCTACATAGCAATAGCACTTAGACTTATATACCACCCCATTATATTTTACAGCCCTCTCTGAGCAGTTTACAAATGTCAGCGTATTGCCCCCAACAATTTGGGTTCTCATTTTATTGACTTCGAAAGGATGCAAGGATGAGTCCATCAGGTTAGAACTTCAGACTGTGGGCAGAGTTTGTCTGCAATACTGCACTTTAAGCATTGCATCACCAGGGCTAAAGTTAGGTGTTACCACTGTATAGCACTGATTCACTACATGCATTTAACATTTTGGCATCTGAGTAACTTTCTTTCTGATACAGTTTCCTCTCTGCCCACCCTTGTCTCACATGCACTTCCATTTCTAAAAATGACATCTTTCTTAAGTGGTTGCCTGTAGATGAGCGTAAAAATTATGTATGGTATATGCTATAATATAACCTTGCCTCCACATTTCTTTTTAAAAGTATTTTTATTACAGCTTAATCAAGCTTGTGTTCCTAGGTTCAGTGATAAATGGTTGAAAAATAGCAACTTCCTGCCAATTCTCAGCAGGAAGCTAAAAAGAAAGAAAGAAAAAAGCTTCAAACCCTCTTCCCCCCCCAAAATAAAAACCAAACTTCACCAATTTAGTGCTTTCAATTGGGGCTCTTATTTTATCAAATTAAAATAATAAAAACGTCCTGAAAAATCTGAAGCTATATACTTTTTTTTGCAATAAAGGTTTTTAAAGATGTAAGTTACACAATTAGCCCCCATATAGGTTTTTAAAAAGTATACATAACTTTGTTTCTATTTTTCTAGACAACTTTATTTAACCAATATTTTTCAAATACAGCTTTCCAAAGAAAACCTTGGATTTTTATAGCAACCAATGGCTCTAGCACACATTTCTAATACAGCATACATTTTTAGGCAATCGTGTCAGACAGTGTTATTCCAGTCTAGTTGGATAGTAGATTTATTTTATATCTTCAGTTTTAATCAACAGTATCTAGGAGGGAAATATTAATGCTTTCCTTTGCCTACAAATGTCATCTGATTCTATAAACATTCCCCTCCATTTCAAGAATAAGCCAAGTCTATAACTTTATGTTTGCAGGTATATATGTATATATATTTAATTATATATACATCTCATTATGTATATTTTAAAAATTGAGCTCTAAGTCCCTTTAAGCAATTGTGAAGGATTCTTACCAGACTGAATTTCTTTAAAATTTGTTTACCTAGATGATTTACAGGCTCATTTTTACTACCACTAATTTGTACAAAATCTTTTTACAAAAAAGTCCTCACAAAGTGGAAGAGTACAATTTATATCTGGCCAAACAATAACATTATAAATGCTTTTTTCCGTTTCTGTTCTTTTCTGTGATTTAACAAGTCTGGCTCCAAAAACCTTGCACTTATTTCTCTGAAGTTGTAATCATTTACTATCCTTGCAAATATTATCCTATTCCATTTAAAAAGTATATTGGTATAGTGTAATATTGGAGCTTAGAAGACCCATCTCTTCATCCAGGCTGGGCTGTCTTGATTTCCCACATGTTTTTAGGCTGGTTTTAATTGGGTTTTATTAATTTTAAATTGGTTTTAATTTTTAATCAGCTTGTATTTAATCATTTTAATTGTTGTTTTAACTTGTGAATATATTTGTTTTTTATGGCTGTTCATCGCCCTGAGTCCTTTGGGAGTAGGGCGGTATATAAATTAAATTATAAATAAATAAATAAATATAAGAAAACAAAGAATAT
The DNA here is from genome assembly GCA_032468095.1 of Pareas carinatus. NCBI lineage: Eukaryota > Metazoa > Chordata > Lepidosauria > Squamata > Pareidae > Pareas > Pareas carinatus. The sequence goes on along the minus strand of JANHFO010003112.1, from coordinate 209,722 downwards.
AGACAAAGTCTATAGTTAAAAAGAAGTCTGCTTGGTATGGAAATAAGATTGAAGGCTTAGAAATGATTATAAGGGAAAGGGATAGGGCAGTGATGATGAACCTATGGCATGCGTGCCACAATGGGCACGCAGAGCCCTCTCTGCTGGCACATGAGCCAAGTCGCCCCAGCATCATCTCAGAGCTGAGCATGATCACAAAGGAGTAATGGCACCAGGCAATGACATCACGGGGTCATGTGCATGCTGAGAAAGAGAGCCGCAGCACCGGGTAATGACATCATGAGACCATGCGCATTCTGAGAAAGAGAGTAGCGGCGCCAGGCAATGATGTCACGAGCCACGATTCATTATTCGTAACTCGTCCGGGCACTCAGTGTCTAAACGGTTAGCCATCACTGGGATATGAGAAACCTCCTCTCATATCAGACGTAAGCTGTTTAATGTCATTGGAAAACAGTAGGTAAAGCAGGGAGAAATGAGATGTGGCATGAGAGAACTGGAAAGGATTAAGGTTAGAAATGAGTAATGGAATCAGAGACTAAAATGAGCTGAACTGGAGTTTCATCCTGGAATTGTACTAGGGTGGAAATGAGTCCAGCAAATGTATTGTACAGTTATTGTAGAATTAGTGGAATATTATGGCACTATATGAAGTTGGGAAATTTATATATTTTTTTATTAACCGTTGCTGTGAGCTGCCTAGAATTATCATGCATAAGATATATATTTTCTAAATAAATATGTTCTTTTTCTATGTTCAAATATATTTCTATCTCAATGAAGAGATGGAACCATACTTTCACAGAGATGTGCAGATAAAAGCAGGCTGACTTCATTGAACTGAATAATGTGAGTAAAGAAGAGAAAACATAAATAAAAGAGAATAGAGTATGGAACTTTTGGTTTTGGAATCCACAACAATTTAAGAGAAGCACAGAAATGAAGAAGCCGCTCTAAAAAAAAAGTAGGTCTAAATTGTAGAAACTCAGTAATTGGAGGCAGCAAGCAAGCAGGAGATCAGATGGGTCCTTAAATTCACTGATCTTATCAGAAATGGCAAATCAGTAGACCTATTCAAACAACACCATCTTCCCTCACTTTTGTTCTGTACTTGTACAGTACAATCATCCACATCACGGTTGTCCAATTTTTTGGCTTGCCTAGTCTGCATTGACTAAAGAAATATTCTATAGCTAATGTATATAAATAGCAAACTTCCCTTATTTTTAAATATTTTTAAATTATCTTTCGGGGTCGCATTACTAACTGTCAAAGGCTGGGTGTGTATTGGGCCACAGGTTGGACACGCCCAATCTACTTGGAAATGTTTCCATGTGAGCTGCAACTGTCCATTATCAAGGTTTTATTTTGTACAACTATGTTTGTAGATAGAGGAGAACTTCTCATGTAGGCAGTTATGGATGTCCCTCAGTTCACAGCATATTTGGGGAAGATAGAAGCTGCTAAGTGCTGCTCTTGTGTCCAGCTCTATATATGAACCTATCCCCAGAACAGAGTATAAGAATTAACTGTGCTTCATGCCAAACTGGGTCAATGAGTCTGTTCAACTGTCCTTCATTATGATATATAACATTTAAGGTAACTGGATTAATGCTTCATGTAAAACCTTGGTCTAAGAATACAGGAAAAGATATTGAAACAAAAGACATCATGCCTGATGTGCAATCTGAATTCCTATTTACATTTCTTTCAGAGTACGCTGGAACTACCAAATATGAGTGATAAAAATCCAGGCGACTACTAGATTGGTGCAAAGAGTTATAGAAAAGGCTAGTTTGAAGCCCAGGTCTGGTACCCCAAAGATGAGCACCATGAGCAGGTTTGGAAGAACTCTACCCATAGTACCAGAATGATGTCAGGAGATGAAGGGGAAAGTATGGGATATAATAACTAAATCAGAAAGAATATTATTTAAAAAGAGAAAATAAGAATAAAACAGACTGTTATAAATAGTTACACAGCAGATCAGTGTGTTGACTGTTTTCCTGTTTTTCAGTTAGCTTGTGGAGAAAAGATGGTAGCTCCAAGGTGAGGCAGATGAGTAGGAGGAATTGCTACATGTGAAATAGTACAGAGAAGGAAAAAGAAAAAAACTGCCTTCTTTGCCATCACGTACAAGCAAAGTTTAAAGTCCTCACAAGTTTGAGAGAACAGCTATTCATTTGCCATTTCAAATGGCAAGTCAAAGGATATAGGTAGTATTGTCTAAAATGGATACCTATTTCCTGAGGGAAACCTTTTTGCAAGATTAAAGGTAGCAAGATTTTAAGACTGCAGAAAGCTATGACCATAGATAGGTTTGCCTTACATGTTGATCGACCTTAGGAGACCTGCTGCTTTTGGAAGTTGCAGCTGACTTGAAAAGTTTGAAAATTGATCTGAAGCAAGTTCAGCCTCTCATACAGTAAATTGTATGGACCAGGCGCTGTGTCATTCTTCATTTTTGAGCCTTTCTCTTTTTGACAAATAAATACAGGCAAACTAAAAAAGGATTCTCTTTCATTTCCTTGTATTTATCCATTAAAAGACAGCTGGTATAGATGCCATTTCAAAAGTCTTAGAAGGAAAAGTTAAATTTTAATATTCCAATAAAGATAGTTGATGTATAGCAGCAAGAATAATGTTATAAATGTGCTTAGATCAGACTTTAAAAAGAAAACCACAAGCCAGGATTATTGTGTAGCTATTTCACATGATTTTACAGTTTTAAGGCTATGCTGCAAACCTTTATAAGTCTACATAGAGGCATAACTACATAAAGAAAATATTGAATAATATTTTGTACCTTTTAGCCAGTTTTGATTTCCAAAAACTGCCTAAACAAATGACTGCAGTTTTCTTGACAAGATTTTGAAAATGGCTGCCTGCTTCATATAGCTGAGAGAGCGTGATTGACCCTAAGTCATCCAGCAACCAGATGGGTTTGTTTTAAGCTGTGTTTAGAACTCAAGTCTCCCGATTTCTAGCCTGATGTCTTAACCAGTACACAAAACTGGCTCTCAAATACAATATAAATAGTAAAAATGATCTATAGAGTAAATAGGTTTACAGAAAAAATTCAACCTATTCATGAACATGTTTTCTACATTGTCGTTCACCTTGTTGACCCTTTCTGCTTGCAGGCTTACACAATCTAAAAGATGACTTGCAAAAAGAGAAGGGAAAAGAAAGCAAACAACGCCAGTTCTTGAAGTTAGATAACATTTTTTATCATGACCAACTGGAATGACCCATTTCAGGGTTTGGAGGAATTTAATGAAGTTAGGATGCCCAAGTCATTGTCCTCCCAGCAAATGAAGCCCCTGAATCTTGCTATCCTGTTTTGTTATACCTTTCTCTAATTTCCTATTCTGGCATGGGGTAGACTTAGCTTTTACAAGTCTTCTCCAAGCACCTTTAGAAGCTGTCCCAACTTTATAATTGTATGGCATTAGGGAGTAATTTTCCAAATGGAATGTCTCCATCCTCTCAGGCTGGCCACAGATCCATTCCTAGAATATTGGGAGAAAGTCCTATAAACCCATCTTGACAGACAGTATATTTACCTCCCCCAGTTTCTTTGGGTTCTATCTGCTTTAACTTCTTCCTTTTGTTTACACTGCCTTGGCTTCCTGGGATCTATTCAGGACAAATTGACAACCCTCTCTCTCTTGGTGAAACAGCTCTCTTGAATGTTTGTCATACACCTAGGATGTAGAAAATCTACATATGAAGTAAGGATTTTCTAAGTTCTTCTTGATATCAGACCAAGGGAACCATTTTTGGGTATCAAAATTATTTCTAAGTCATTTCAAAACCTAAAAATCAGTTTCCAGGATGTACAATTCAATCTGGTATTGTCTTGAAGCTTTTAAAAGGACGTGGAATTTCATGCTCTGCCTTTCACTCTACTACAGCTTCTATGTTCTATATTTTTCCCTGAGGCAGCAGATACCGTTTGTTAGCTCTTTAAGTACTAGACTATTGCACATTCAACATTTAATTAGTTACATTATTATGAGTATGCAATAATTTATCAACATAAATTATTGCATACTTGCATTTCTCAACGTTGGCAACTTTAGGATGTGTGGATTTCAACTGGCTGGATCTTGGGCTTGCTAGGAAATTCTGGGAATTGAAGTCCACACATCTTAAAGTTGCCAAGACTGAACTCAGAATAGAATAGAATAGAATAGAGCTGGAAGGGACTTTGGAGGTCTTCTAGTCCAACCCCCTGCTCAAGCAGGAGATCCTATACATGTCAGACAAGTGGATGTCCAGTCTCTTCTTATAAACATCTAGTGATGAAGCACCCACATCTGTTGAAGACAAGCAGTTCTACTGGTTAATTGTCCTCACTGTTAGGAAGTTTCTCCTTAATTCCAGGTTGCTTCTCTTCTTGATTACTTTCCATCCATTGGTTCTTTTCCTGCTCTCTGGTGCTTTGGAAAATAAGTTGATCCCCTTCTTCTTTGTAGCAGCCTTTCAAATACTGGAATATTGCTATCATGTCACCTCTAGACTTTCTTATCTGTAGACAAGCCATACCCGAACCCTGAAACTGTTCTTCATATGTTTTCATTTTCAGGCCTTTAATCTTCTTAGTTGCTCTTCTCTGCACTTTTCATAAAGTCTCAACATCTTTTGTGTAAAGTGGTAACCAAAACAGGATACAGTATTCCAGGTGTGATCTTACTAAGGTTTTATAACATATCAAATAGAAAACCTTGTACTATTTTATAATATTTATTTTTTATAATATTTTTACAATCTTTTTATATATATATATATCTTAAGACTGAGAAACAACTGCTCCAGAATTTGTGATTCCAGTGAAGTATTTGGAATGGTAGCTGCACATTCATTCTCCTCTCCCCATTCCCGGTGGTTACAGTGATGGAATACACAGCAAGAGATACCTAATGTACTAATGTTACTGCCACGAAGAAACAAATAAGGCAATTAAAACTTTAATTTGCATAACCACCAGAAACACCCCTACACAAGATATTGAACTAAGCTAATTCTTCAAGAGCCACTGCAGTTACTGCAGATCGTTACATGTTGCTTCGTTAACAATAAAAGCAAAGAAGGGAATAACTTTTTTGCCTCTTTAATGCGTACCTTTTAAAAAGATCTAGAGTTTTTTTTTAAATTGAGAGTAACAGAATCTCTTCAAGGCATTGTTTTAAACAATTCTTCAGATGGTCAAGTTAGCTCTTTAATCTGTTCAAAATGTTTAACTGACCACTGTAATGTGCCAATGGCTGTGAGTCTGATTTTTTTTAAATGCTCTTTTTTGCTTACAATATATTTTATTATTTTAATTGACCAAATAGAGCAGATGTGTTCCACCTGTGGCCCTTGGGCTGCATGTGGCCCCTACAATACTGTAAACCTTTGACATTATTATGTGACTTTTAGTGACATTTATATACATTAACTATATTATATATTTTATATGCAGCCCATGACAATTCCCCTTCACTCAATGAGGCCCAGACAATCCAAAAGGCTGAAATCTATGCAATAGAGCTCAGGTGCCAGTTGATGAACTATTCTGAGATGAATATTCCCGTATTTGAGAGACTGCCACAAAGAGGATGGGGTCAGCTTATTTTCCAAAGCACCTGAAGGAAGACAAGAAACAATGGATGGAAACTACTCAAGGAGAGAAGCAACCTGGAATTAAGGAGAAACTTCCTAACAGTGAGGAC
>JANHFO010003112.1:188071-201338 GCA_032468095.1 Pareas carinatus | reverse complement strand
AAATTACAAATAATCTCATGCAGTTTATGGCACTTTCTGCGATCGCATTCCACATGACAGTAGTAAGCGAAATGAATGCATCCTTGTGGGAATTAATTGCACTTTCTCAGCAACAAAATTTGGCAGGCTGGGAAAATGCAGCATCTCTGCAAAGTAACCCTTTCTTAGAGATAAGACTATCTGGAAGTCTGCAACAGTGGACTTAAAAAGACCCTTATAGGTGGCCAGCCACAGCTGTTATATTGCTTGGGGAAAAAGACATACCTTTTTAACCAGTCCAAGTGAATATTCAGAGATTTGATGCCTCTTACACTAAATTTTAAAACTGCCATTTTGACTGTCTGTCTGTCTCCTTTGCTTCAACTATAATCAAAATCAGGAATTTTGAGCAATAGTTCTAGTAAGTGATAAATGAATTGTTTAAATTTACTGGCTGATGGTAAATACCATACACAGCTACTCAGGTTAGTTCACTGAGTCTTATTCTCTGAATAATAGGGATGATATATACAGATAGCTTACAACAGCTTGCCTATATTAAAATCTTCAACAACTTCCATTATAATTACAAATACACACATAAAAATTTCATGTTTCTGTATCATCTTTTTGATTTACTAATTATTCAATAATCAACTATAAACTATTTCTAAATGGAATCATAACATAAATTGTAATTGCAAATTAGTGTCTTCTATGCCAACGAAGTATTTATTTTACTGACTAAAATATCTTGCAGAAAAGTCTGTCATGACACCTAGCTTCAGTACACTAAAGTCTTACACTATATATAATGAAACATTTTGATGTTTAAACTGTCCAACAGGGGATCAGTACAATAAGAAAGCAAATGGCTCTAACAGTAACTCTAAGAACTACCATATACTTTGTACAGAATTTATTCATCCGAAAATGAATAGCTTGGAGCAACAGCATTTCCTGTTAAATACACTCTTATCTGCAGCACATAATTCTTTTATTCTGAAAAATCACTGGTTTCTATTACAATTTTTCCAAATTCCAAATTCCAGTTCCTAGTGTACAATTATTTTTCTAGATATAAAATTTTGGTTGGGAAAAATAGAAATATTTTATATTCCTATTATGTACAAAAAAGGGCATAAAATGACATATTTTTCAGTGATTCAGAGAGAAAAAAAAGTGCATGCCTATGCTTATACAGACCCTTTACCACTGCTACTAGTGCTAAGTTACAAAATGCCTTAAAGTTCCCAACATGTGCTCAGAAAGAGTCAAGATTGTTTTCTTCCCTTTCTTATGCTATTGAATAGAGGTATATTTCTTGGAGTAACTAATGCAACTGTATATCCCATTTTTTCTGCTGAATGATATGGTTTATTCATGTGGTGTCTCCTATAGTTATTAAATGGCAGGGTTTGTATAAGGGCAATTATCTTGCAATGCTAACTCTATTCTCTCTACAAGCAACTTTGTAACAGTGTTATCCAATCAGTCACAACAGTGCTTTTCTTAAACATGTAATTTATCATGAGGTGAACACCTTTGAAGAAAAAAGCATGCAAAGATAGATATTAAAAAAAGAAGAAATGAGATAACTCCCAGAATTCCCTAGCTGGTTGACGTTTAAGCTCTGCCCTACAGCATGTCTTATCATAATCACATTGGCCAACAATGTACAATTTACAATTCTGGCATTTAATCACATAATAACTGATGTCAGGCATCCAGGAAATGGACAGTAAGATCAGTTCCTTTGATACTATGAACCATCTTTCCAACTGATTTGACTCCACTGCAGCAAGAAATGCTTCAATGATAACGTACAGCAATTACTCGGTTTGGCATCCCAGTCTATTTGCAATGCCCGATGATGTCAAAATGACCCCCAGGAGTTTGGCTCCAACTCAGGTTTTATTCTGGCCCGACTTTCTCCATTTTGTTGGAAATGGTGCACACAAAGACAAAAAGGTTAGGTTCAAATATGGCTGGATAGTTAAATCCCAGCTTCTTTGTTTCCATCTCCTTCCCAGGCAGCAGCCATCTTGCTCGCCTTGAAAAAGGGAAGCGGGGAAACAAACAAGAGAAGTGGGGGAACCTTGGAGAATGTCAGTTAGAAAAGAATAATCAATGTTCCAGAGAACTTCTTGCCTCCATGCAATCAGGACCAAAAGCTTGAGAAAGATTAGATTCTGAGGCTTCATGCTTTTATTTGGCCGATGTAAAGGAGAAATGCATCTTTCCTAGAACTGCTTGCTGGCACAGAGTAGAAGCATGACTCAACTCATAAACACATAAACTGTGGAAAATTTCCCAATGGGAAAAGGCAAGAGTAGTGGAAACCACCTGGTCATCTCAAACATTATTGACCTTGCCTTAGTAGGAAGCTATAGTAATATTTCAATATTTTAAAGCAATTACGGAGACACTAGGTTCTAGAAGGCTTCTTTTACAACATGCTTGAAAAGAGAAAACCAGCTGTTTTTTGTGTTAAAGGTAAGATCAGAGGAGTTTTTCATACATGTCTGCTTTCCATACTGGAGCAGTGATTAATAGCTGAGTGTAATTACTCGGTAATTCCAATGTGTGTGCCAGATCTTAAGTGCTACCTTTTTGAACCAGTGGGAACATTTGACATTTTGAGAGCAAGCCAGGGACAAAGAAAATGGCTGCTGCGGGAGTTTACTTCTAGCTGACCCCATCCTCAGCCCTTCAGCATCCATTTTATATTTGGAGCTGATCAGTGGTGTTTCGGCTTTCTGATCTAGAATGGAATGAACATATTTCTGTAAATGTAGGGATGGGCTACCCTTTTATCTTGCCATTGAGAAGAGAATAAAAACCAAGATGATCAAAAGGAGGAAAGCAAGACAAATAGTTGAATCTCTACATTTGTAACCAGTACCTTCAGATACCCTCTCCTCTGTTCTGCGGGCTATTTTATGAATATTCCAGGTGTTCCCATTTTTGCTGCCTTTATATCCATTTCCTATTCAAGAAAACAACAAAGATATATTGATATTTCTTATAATGGCTAGCCTCCAGTCAAAATATAATTGGATCGCTACGAAGACAATTTCACTCCAAAACTGGAACTATAAATTTGTCTAGAAGTACCCACATTTTACTTAGATCAATGACCTAATGTTACAAGCATTGCTGCTATTCAAATAGCTTCTTTCAATTATCACTGGGGTTTACTAAAGTTTGCTCCCAATGTCAAAGCCTGTTCAATAGGCTTAATCAGCAGATCACATTTTTAAAAATTAGCATTCTAATAACTGAAGGCAACTAGATTTTTTTCACAGCAGAAAAAAATTAATAAAGAAATTTAAGGCAATCTTCACAAGTTCAATGCAACTGACTTACTGTAGCAGTACTTTGCAATATCATAAACTCAGCTAAAATGTCTCATTTTAGAACATGCCAACTGGATGGTAATCTAACAATCTCTTTCAACCACAGAACAAATAACCATGGAGATACAGAGCCCAGAAACCAGACAAGTTTCCTACAGATCTTCCATGCCAACTGGAATCTAGCTGCCACCAATACAAGGATCATTTCCCATTCATCCTAGAATGTCCACATGAGAGCCCTTCTGCCATGATTAGAGGTAAAATACTACTTTCATGCTAGAATATCTTATACAGACTTTCAGGCTGCTACTGAGATGGAGGGTAAGTGATGAGGACATGTCCTGAAAAACAATGAAGGATCTTTTCACCACAGATTAGCAGAACATGCAGATGAGCCTTTTTATGTTGCATGAACCAAGCCTATGAACTGTGGGCAGTGAATTAAGCATTCAATGGGATTATCTGTGGAAAACTATTTATGAAGCAGAATTGCTGCTCTGGTTCCGAGATCACAATATCCCTAATGCTATTCTTTTCAAAAGGAAGGTAAAGAAGATTCTTTAGAATTAACTCCTTTCAGTTCTCTCTAATGTAAAACGCTATTTGAAACATTCTATTAAGAGCACTCTTTCTGATCGGGTCGATTGATATGTATATAGGTTACATATATTTGTACTATTTAGTTATGTAGGTAATAAAACTTAGGGAAAGCTGACAGAGAGGAGCATTACCACTCCCCAAGAGCTTCTGGCTAATACTCCAGCTGTAGCCATTGCATAGGTGACTTGCATACCCATCACCTGACCAATGAAGGATGGGAGAAATTGCATCTTTGGTAGAGTCATTCTTTACCCTTGTATTTGAGAGAAAGGAAGAACAAAGACCAAGAAACATCCAGCCTGGCTGGGAGCGCCCCCCCTCCCATGTATGCGTAGAGGGTAGGAGAGATTGTAGGGATGGAAGACATGGGTTGCCATGGATTCTTGACAATAGGAAAGTGGCATGCTCCCAGCCCCAAACTAAAGTTAAATCACCTAAACAATACATTTTATGTTTTGAGATTTAGGTTTTGCTTTGCTACTCAAGGCACATATGGAGCTGGTCTTAGTTGTATTAGAACTTGTGAGTTTTCACAAATAGATAATATATGTCTATGCTATCACTGCAAGTTTTTAAACCTTTATACCTTTAAAAATCTGAAATGAATATCTTATTCATATCTTATTCCAGTGGCAACACAAGATACATTAGAAACATTAATCAAGAGCCCAATTAGCTTATACTGTAGTCTCCATAACACTTTTCAGAGCTCCTTTCTCAATTCGATGAACTCCAGATGTGTTGGGACTGTCTGAATTCTAAGTCAACATGATTATTGGTTGGCTTGGAATGTTAGGATTTTTAATCTTAAGTCATGTGGATGACATCAATTTGGGAAATGCTGCTTTAAAAGTTACCAAGACTTTATAATGCATAGATATAGTGGGAAATGTAGCTGAAAGTCCAACTTCTCCTATAGAGGAGCCTGTACTTTGTGAAAACAAAGGAAGTGGTTTAACGAAATGACTTCTATGGATAAATGTGTAAGTCCAGACATCAGAATACACAAAAACTGTCTGTCTATCATCTATCTATCTCTAACATAAAGAGGAAATTCATGTATAAAAAAGAGAAACCACAAACTATCCCCTCCCATAATGAATAACGTTTATAATGCAGGATTTGATAATTATTTCTTATTAAGGCTATGTGTGCTTCCAGAATGATTTAGAAGAAGTGTTTAGGATTTGTTTGCATTATCATCATGCTTCTATTCACTAATGGAGCTGTAGGTTTCTGTGTGAGCCTGAAAGCAAAATATATCATTGCTTTAAGAATATAGGTATTTAAATTAAACAACCCTTTAAAACACTAGCATTTTTTTTTCAGAAGCCTGAAAAGTCCTGGCTCCTTTAATGAATAGCAGAAGTACTGAGTTCACTTTTGTGTGAAGTCTGAAGCCCTTATTCTGAATATTTTTCTGAAGCATTACTATAACTTTATAGAGTAGGGTGTCTTATATATTCAGCACTTCAACATTCATTGTCAGTGCATTACCAAATCATGCCACAGAGGGAAAAAGGGAAAACAATGCTATTGCATGGTAAACAAGTAAAATAAAAATAATATTGTCAAATAAATAAACAAACAAACCAGGTACAGTTTGAGTGCACATGCACAGTTCAGCTACTGTAATCTGTTTCCACAAACTGAAGACTCTTCCAATCTGTCAGAACAGATTTTGAGCACAAACAGTGGATACAGTAGGAAGGAGAGATGAAAAGAATCCTGTTGTATTATCTAGGGTTTCCTAAACAACTTTTTTTTAAAAAAATCATCAGTTAAACAAAATTTTATCTGAAGTATTCTTAGCATAAGCAAACTAGAATCTAATATAAATATTGACATCCAGTAACAGAAATCAAATCATGGTAATGTATTATTATCTTATGCCTCATCACAATGATAAGATAAATGTGGAGGTGATCAACTAACTATCTATTTAGAATATAGGAATTAAAATGTATTTTAAAATAAACAGCTTGTTAAGAAAGCATTTCAAATTCTGTGCATTAACATTTGTTTATTTGTTAAATTTATTTGCCACCTCTCTCCCTCTCTCTGTGTGGCTACTTGAGGAGACTCGCAATAGAAAAAACAGAGAAATGAAAAGAAGTGTAAACACAACAGTAGCAAAATAATGAAATAATAAAATAAACAAGGAACTAAAGGAAAATACAGTAATATGAGATTAAAAGATGAGCGGAGGGCAAGCAGGGAGTGTGATACTTCCCCACTGGGTCCCCAAGTTATGAGAAATATGAGTTTATAATAATTGTTGATACTAATCCACTGATAGCACTGCTTTTAATATGGCTCCCTTGAATTCATAATTATGCAGTATATCCTTCTAGGAAACAGGTGTTGACAATCATCAATACCAATAAAAAGTAAAGGTCTGGTTATACCCTCAATCATTGTATCTTAAGATTTCTAGACATGAGCATATTAATTGTGTACAAATAATGCCTTAAATGCCATCAAGACTTGTTTTCTCCCCACCACAGCTATGGTGTACTAGCAATTGTCCTTGCGGCTGCATAGAAGAGTTTAATGGATAATCTCCATTTACTGTGGTGAAAATGACTGATGGAAGAACATTTAATAGTGTCAAAGAACCTGTGACTATCCAGAGAATGTTGAACTGCACACTCTAGTTGCATAAGCAACTTGCTCAATGGCAAAGGATGCTGGAAATAATAATTTATCAGCTTCTGGAGAGTTCTAGTACATCTGAGAATTTACAGTATGGTTCATAGGTAAAGTTCATCAACAGGAGAAGAGTAGCTAGCCATTGGCAAGAATATCTTAGTTTCTTTATGGTTCTATAAAGAAACAAAATGCATATAGTTAAACTTCATTTTAATGAATTAATAGAGTGCATAAATATTGCAACTGTTTATTTAATAAGCATGTCTATTAAATATGAAAGAATATATAAATTGAATAAATATCGTTTTCATGATGACATCATTGCAGAAATGATACGAATACTGTCACTTGCAACAGCTTTCTTCAATTGTGCAATGATGTCATTATACAAATTGTCCAAATTGAAGCAGATGGTGTTATAACATAATTTATCTAAATCACCATGGACATTTGGTGCTTTAAATGTAAAGAAAGGTGAATCAAGATTTCACTGTACTTTCATTCACTGAGGAGCAGAGGAATATTAAAAAAATGTCTGCAAAAGTGAGATAGAACAAGTAAGTGCGAAGGATACAGGGGAGTCTGTTGGTGGGAGATCAAAAAGTCAAAAGTAGCCATGAATGTTCAGTCAAGGCATTGTTTCCCCTTCCCCTCATTTTTATGTGTATTATGAATACTGGAAGGGTTCATGAGAAAACCGTTTTCTATTTGCTATGTTACACATTTTATTATAAGTGTTTGAATTGTCTACTCTGTGGTGTAGGGAAATATGCACTTTGAACTTAGCATGTCAGAATAATTTTTAAAAGCAAATGTTAACATGATAAATATTCATGGCTCACTTTCTGATTCTCATACTTGTAATTTGTTGATCCAAAGAAAGCACAGTGTACCTATTTTTCTCACATCAATGATTAAACAAATGAAAAATTACCATTAAAGTGAATGTTTGAGTTCCTCTTTAGGTAAAACCACTACTCTGGGGGCAGGGCTGCCCTTATGATCAAGTTACACATTTTGATGCTATCCATAGAATGAATGAATGATTAAAACAGAAAAAGAAAAGGGAGGTGTCTATTTAAAACTAGTAATCAAAATCTAGTTGTCAAGCAACAGAACCAATGTTCATGTGCTTTGCCTTTTTAAAGAGATAAAGTAATTACATGGGTTATCATTTTACCTTGGGGTTGTCAATGCAGCAACCATACACATCATTGAATTCAGCAGACCATCTAGATGTGGCCCACATCCCCATAAAGTGAAAGTTACAAAGTTATATGTCAGCATTTCTTCAGGATACTTTTCAAAAGTTAGCAAATTTAATAAGAACGTTGAATCTCATAATATTTTGTTAGCATTGTATAAGATCTCAACAGAAATAATGACATTTCAGTGGTGTAGGGGAAGGATACCTAAGCCACTTGGCAAAGAAACAGAAAAACCAAAATTAGAATAGATATTTTAAAAAAAATCTAAAAAATCAACAGAAGTTCACTGAAGTTGACAGGTGTGCTTCAAATTCAAGTGAGATTTGGAAAGAAATGGAGGGGAAAAATCAGGAATGTTGAATTTAATTTCTCATAGATGAAGATGAATACATAATCAAGTCAATAAAAATATACTCACAAATCTGTACTTTACATAATGGGAGTAAATATTGTATCCAATCTTTGATAGGTAGTAAAAAGAATTGTGTTTCAATTTATACTGAAGAGCCAAAGTTGAGGAAAGTTCTAGAAATTCCGCTGAAAGTCTGAATAAATTCTGAATAAGTCTGTATGAAGTATCTTACCTCTTGAAAATTTTTTAAAGTTAACTCAATGGGGCAAAAAGAATTCAAATTTTATCATTATTAAATTGCTATGACATCATTTTATGAAACACTATGCTTGTGTTGCATTCTTCAGCTGTTAGCTTTCTTGACATTAAGTCATTAATATTAAATAAGCTAGCATTAATATTAATAATATAATATTAATATTAACCATTTGTAAAGTTTTGAGACCAGACTTGGAAGCCAGACAAATTATGTTGAGGGTTGCTAAAACAGATGGTTACTTGCATGCACCAATGAGAAGAAATGGGAGTATTGTGTAATGTTATGATTCCCATCATTTCCCCTTCATTCATATAGTGTTTAATTTGGAAATCATTTCCTAGTCTAGAAATTACATTTCTCTAATATTCTGGTTCTTGTAATCATTTTTATAACAGTAGATCTTCAATAGCGGAATTGCAAGATTGAAATCATTCTAATGATGTGCTTCTGGAAGTATAAATTCAAATATTATTTCCTGCTTCCATAAAATTCCTCCTTCCATGAAAACCTATTTACGAAAGGTATAATAACTACTTCAAAAGAAAAAAAAAGTTTAAAGTGACCAGAGGATCAAAGGCTAACGCATTTAGCTAAAAGTTCAAAAAAGGGAAATAAACAAAAAATATGCTAATGATTTTTTTAAAAATAATTGAGTGTATTCACAAATAAGGAAAATGACAGGGAAGCACTTTACATGAGAAAGGGATATAGGAGAAAAACCACCATATCCTAAATTACATTAATATATTTGGAAACAGTGGGAAACCAAATTTCTTCTTCATCAATGAAGACCGCATCTTTAAATTTTAAATTACAGGTTATGTCAGATTAACAGCAATTATGCTGTTAAAGCTAGCAAATAAACCACATGTCTATAACTGACTATTATGGATGGTGCAAAAATATGAAGAAAAGCACCCAAAATGACAATGTTTCTTGTTAAAAGTATCTCCCTTTATTCTGAACCTGGCAGAATACCTGCTGAGCTTGGCCTAATTCATAATGGGATTGGTAGCTCATCCCTGCCACCACCACCTTCTTTCTGACAGTCTTCCTCACATTTCTCAGGTAACTTGATAAATAGATTTGTGGCTGTTTTCTCAAATATTAAGTAGTAAAGTACCATCTTTGAATTTTCTTGAGTAATGAATACGCATTCCCCCAAAGATGAATGGATTATAGCAGGAGTGTATATAGTACTACTGAATACATTTAGTGGACAGTAATAGAAAAAGCATGAATTCATGGAACACAGAAGTTTAAATTTAAATTTTTTAAAAAAGATCCTGAGCACTTGAATTGTCTCTCATCCTTCTTGCTGGATATATTAATTTTTCCGTAAAATCCATCATGCAGTTTCTTGCGCACCCACACAAATTTCCTAATATTGTTCTCAGCAGATTTTTAACATTTTCATTTAAATCTGATTTGGGCCTTACAGAAAGTCTGAGTAATACAGCACAAGGATAGGTATGTGTGTAATGAGGGAAGTCAACAATTCAAATCAAGACATTATTTGAAATACCACATTTTACCTCCCGCCTACTTGATAGTAACAAAATATTACAATTTATATTAGGATAGGCAGACTTCTATAAATGCTTGAGCATGGCACAAAGCAGAGCGGGTATCCTCTAGCATAAGTTACCACTAAAAAAAATAAAAAAATAATTAAAAATAAGAACTAGTTCCTGCTACCACTGAAATGGAGAAAAGGACAAGGAAAGTGTGATACAAAATGGTGGATTATAGCAAATGTACAGTAATATGAAAGGAAATGAGCAATTATTTAAGTGAAAGACAATCTCACAAAACATCAAGAACTGAGAAATATGTTCTACTCTTAGGGTTATAAAAAAATGCATCTAGGAGACAATGGGTTTTCTAGCAAATAGGTTATTGGCAAGATTCTGAACAGAAAAGAGAGGTTCTACATTTGCAAAGGGATTTTTCTTTCCTAACTAAAGCAAGCCCTCCTAAGAGTGAGGGAAACTAGAACCAAAGACTGTCCTCAATATTAGTATTATCTCTATGGCAATGGGAAACGGAATCTAGAAAAAATTAATGAAATATTTCATGCTTCACAGTTTGCGAAAGCAGTTGTTGAAGCTCTACATTCAACACGTGC
Source organism: Pareas carinatus (assembly GCA_032468095.1). Classification (NCBI taxonomy): domain Eukaryota; kingdom Metazoa; phylum Chordata; class Lepidosauria; order Squamata; family Pareidae; genus Pareas; species Pareas carinatus. The sequence continues at coordinate 190,801 of JANHFO010003112.1, read as the reverse complement.
TTTTAGTAAGTAGAGCAGAGAGCTAAGATTTCTTTCTGTTTATTGTCCTGAAAAATTGTTATTGGCAGAAAAAAAGTTTTGTTAACAGCAAAATATTTGCAAAAAATCAATTGCTTATTGATGGGATTTTTTTATTCTCAGAAAAACAAATTCTGTTGTTTTGGACTACAGAGGCCTAAATTAAGTTTGACACAAAGCAGTCAGATTTATCAACACAAATCAAAGCCAATAAATTCCATTCCAATCTTGCATGGCATATAGTTTGCTGTAGCATGGTCCATCAAAGTTTATATCAGGGCAAATGGAGAAAGGCTCTTGACTATGAAGTGGAAAATTAAGCAAAGTAGGTATTTTGAAAAATTCACTCACCTTCCTTGTTCTCCAAAAAACATCTATAGATTTCCCCCAATAAAAACCAAATCATGATTTCACCTAACAAATCTTGACGAATATCAGAAAACAACCTCATACCCCAAATTATCTTGGTGAACTCCAGAACTGTGCCAGCGAGACAAAAAGAAAATTTGAACAAGTAACAAATCATTTAAATGACAGGTACAGAAGAGATTGCAAATAGTTAACACTTACAAAATACTGAGATGAGGATAACATGGCCGAATTTTCCCTCTTCTTGAAGACAGCATATAAAATTCCCCCAATCATTCCTCCAAAGAGCTAATTATTTCTCTATCCCTTTGTTAGCTCTGTCAAAATTTATGTCCTCAGAAAGGGGCATTTCTTGCAATGTCTTTCAGCCTTGCAAAACCATACAATCTTAGCAGGGGCTGCCATGTTGAATTGCAAGTCTGATATGATTCAACAATTTTCTTTCTCCTGCGTAGGGTGGCAAAAATCCAAAACCAAAAAAACCTTAGCTTCAAATTACCCAGAATCAAAATATTTTGAAAAATCAAAAGAAAATCCTGATTGTCAAGAGAAATAATAAATAATACAATCCACCAACAAGTTGGGTTGGTTTTAATAAATGGAATGTTTTAGCACAAAAAGCGAGAAGAATGGAGGGAGGAAGAAAGAAAGGATGTAGGAGTAGCAAGTGCCAAAGCACTTGGACAAATAAAATGGCATTTTAAAATATTTTCAAAAGAGCTACATTTGATTTCGTACCAGAAAGAGATGTGCTGAGAAGAAGAAAGATTTTGCTGTTCAGTAGCCGCTGGCTTTGGCTTCGATGATCTGGACAATAATCAGGAATGGCTTCTTTTTTCAAGAAAGGCCAGTTTCAGTGAAACAGCTCCCCCCCATGCGTTCCCTTTTCCTTCTCAGAGCAGTTCAGCGCCAAGAAATGGGCGGTGCCTGCATGCCAGGCTTCATCCGAATGAGACGCCAAGGCCGACAAGAGGCTGGCATAAAGAGAAGCTGGCACAAATTCCTCCACTTGGAACTCCACTTCAATATAGTCTCACTTTATTAGCAAACCGGGGAAAAAATATATGGAACCTACCCACCCCCGAGAAAATATCTCTATAAAGTTTTTGAGCCTCTATTGAAAACCATTTCCAAAGGGCAATTTTCAACCAATACCTATTCTTTCAACCCATGCCGGTTAAAACAAGCAGCTCATTCTCCTTTCCCTCTGTGTTTGCAGCTCAAGATATGTACATGAAATAAATGTTGACTTCTACTTTCATAACTTAAGATGTGGGAGGAAGCAAGCTCCTTTAAAACACAATCAAAGAAGATGAAAGACAAAATGAAACAAAAAGACAACAAACAAACAAGCACAAAACAACCCTCTTATGTTATACAGGAAGCAGTTTCATTTTGCGAATGTTTCTATTGTCGGCGGCAAAAATGGAGTTAAGAGGCATAAATGGAGGAGATGAGGATGGTTTTAAAACAAATCAAAGCAAGCAAACAAACTACCTGGATATGCCAGAAGAGGACAGCCTCCCACCAGCTCCCATTTTCCATCTTTTTATGTGCCAGTCTTAGAGAGAGAGAGAGAGAAAGAGAGAGAAAAGAAAAAGAAAGAAAGCGAGCGCGCGAGAGAAAGGGGCAGTGAATAGCTGCTCGTTCAGAAATGGGCCTACAGCCATTTCCACTTTGGAAGCCTCAGCAGTCTTTCTCTCTCGCTCTCTTTCCCTCTCTCGCTCTCCCCGCATTCTCCCTGCCCACTCTGGCTTAGCTGCCAAGTCAGAGTTGGCACTGCTTCCCAGGCAGCACGGAACAAAGCCATTTCCCATCCCTGTACAGGCAACTGTCAATAAGCAAAGTGACAGTCACATCTCCTGCATGTTAATCCTAATGGACAGGAGATGTTTGCAAGAGAATAAAGAGCCTCTTCACCCCTCCGAAGCTGTACAATCAAATCATTAAAAAAAAGAATTAAAGGAAAAAGCCTTCTTCGTCGACCCTCTTTGGAAGGATCATTTAAAAATACAGCTGTCTGCAATAAGGATTGGAGAGGGAAAGGAGGAGGGAAGAAGAGGGTTTACCCACCAACACCCTGGCAAACAAGGCTGTTTTGCATCTGTTGTACCTGTTCCTGTTGCCTTCCTTGCCTCTTGGAATCGTGACAGGAGAGAAAAGTCGCCTCTGGTGGGTTGCTCAAAGCTGCGGGTCTGCAGCCCTGTGCAGGAAGTTGGCACCGATCCCAGGTAGGACTTTACTCCCACATTTCTACCCTCCACCCCCTCCCGCTTCTTCTCCTCCCCTTCTTCTTCTTCTCCACCCACCCACCATCTCCCTTGGTAAATTTCACCCTGCTCT
>JANHFO010003112.1:160159-173274 GCA_032468095.1 Pareas carinatus | reverse complement strand
TAGTGTTCACTCGACTGAAGATGGTGAGTGAGACCTCGCCGAAATGTCGCCAAGATATTCTCTATCCTACACGGGAAAAGACCCGAACACATATAGACCTACATACCGGTATATACGGAGGGGTAGGACAAAAATTGTAACTTTTTGAATATTGATGAAAGAAAGCAGAATTAATGCTATTATAGGATGATGTCGGCCAGAGAAAATAAATTGACTAGAGACTCAATTTACATGGAACACAAATTTACCATCAATGGCAACCTGTTTTTTTTCTCTCTCTCCTTCTCCCCCCGCCCCCACATTTTAGGCTTTTAGTGTCTGATCTGTTTTTTCTCTATTCCTAGTGGGTTTTTAATGAAAGCTTCTCAAAGCCTCCATGAGGGCAAAATAATTCTCCACACTAACTATTTAGAAGCTTTTAAGACACTCTTTATTTTCCTTTTGGGTAGCACTACAGCAAGACATTAAGTGAACACGATACAGTGACAAGGAATCAAAAACTCTTTGGTTGTGAACAGTGGTTTTAAAAAGGTTTTACAGAAACTCAATTTAAAAAAATACACAGTTTCTTTGTTAGGTGAGCTGGAACATTAGGATAGGAGACTTCTCAAATGTACAACAATGCTCTTTTTTTGTAGATTTATACTGAATATTAAATCAGTTTCAAGTTCTTACTATGTCTGATGAATAGAAAACCTTGGACACTGATTGAGATACATTGTTGAAGTTTATTTTTAAAAGTATCTTTTTTCTCCAATCAAATATACTGTATCAATAAATGGTTACAGCTCTCAAGGACTAGCAGAAGAATATTTTCCAACATGCAATGGATATGATTAATTTATCTAGGGACTAAGCAATAATGTGATAAAGTTCTATTGGTTTTATTATACATTGCAATGTCATAGGCAACACAAAAATCTGTTTTCAGTTGCAAAAATCTGTCCAAGATTCCTAGACAGGAAAACAAAATAGTTCCTTCCAATGAACAACCTTAATTCTCAAATACTTTTGTTTTTTTCTCTGTGCACGAAGGACACTTGTATAAACTTTTGAAAGGAAATGAGAATGAGATCTTACTGCATGGAGAACACTATCAGGATAGATAGGAAAATGATAGACTGATGCCCCTATTTAGACCCAATATATAATTAGGGGATGTGTAAGCAAATGATGGGGGAGAGAAAAGAATGAGCAGAAGTCTGCAAGAATCAAGTTGTCATTTGATAATATGTTCTGAAGAAGTTGTAATTTTTTATTAAAAACAAGAAGTTAACAAAGGCATAGAATCTTTGTGCTTGCCCTTCTCAATACATGCTGAGAAACACCACTGAACTGTCAACATTAACATAGAAAGTAAAACATGCATATAAAGATGCTGTGATGGTTTGGATTAAAATAAAGCACGAGATATATACAATTAGAAAAATGCAACTAGCAATCTCAAGTGAATAAAATTATGAGGAGAGAAAGAAAACAGGAATCAATTAATATGGAAAAAGTTATAAAAATATTTTGATGCACATATTAGCAAGTGAGTTAAAAAAAAGAGACTCAGTTTTCGATAAAAAGCTGGTTTTTTTAGAAGAAGGGAAGCAAAATGTAAAACTGGATCCCTATCTTTCCCTGCCAGATTTCTAGTAGTGCCGCTTAGCTATACATGTCTAGGAAATCCCTACTTAATATACCACATACTGTACTATAAACTCCTTTCATTGGGAAAAGACTGAAGGAGGTTTTAAGGACTAAAGGAAGAAAATGTAAAAACTAAAGATGAGGGAAGGCAATCTTTTTCATTGTCAACAAGAGGACCACTGTATCTGCAGCTTGATTTTACGTGCTTGTAGTTCAGAATAAGCTATAGTAAAAACAAAAAAGGGAAAGAAAGATGGAATTATTTATATGGGCCAGTATCAACTTCAGAGAAAGAATGATGCTCACCTGAGCACTAAGGTGTTTCCAACAATGAATCCAAGAAGAAAACACGGGAGCATATGGAGGGAGCCCAGCAAGTAACCTACACAGCAAAGAAAGTGGTCACAGAGGATATATACATATAACCCAGCACTGAGACAGAGAAAGTAACAAGCAAGGCATATATAGAAATAAGTATTTTTAATGCAGAAGAAAGCGTGTTTTTGCCCTGGAAAGAGACTGGCCTGTGTTTTTCCTAACATAAGATTATAATAAATGTTTCTATGATCTGCTAGATTTGCTCATTTTCTGGATTACATACAAATTTCAAATTTTAAAATCTCAGTTTGTATTTTATAATTTGACTCATGCTGGATAAGATTGTCAATTATTATATACTGACCAAAGTTAAATATCGACTAATTTTAATACTGGTCAAAGTTTTTTACATCGATCTGAATCAGGAATATTTAGAGCATGTAATTTTGAAATGTTACAGCTACTTTTATAAGGCCTGTAAATTTCCTTTCTATTAATTTTTCCTTTCTTCTTCTTTTTATACTTCCCTCATCTTTTTTCCGACTGTACTTCTAAAATAAAGTGTGATTAAAAAAGAAAAAGTTACATGCAACTGCAAAATATATTACTAATGCATTCTATAGTTAGATATTGCATAAATTTAAAGGACAAGAAATTCTTCATCAGGTTTTTTGTCATTTGATAACCGTTAATGTTATAAACTTGAAACATGCATGCATAGAACGAGTCCATATGCTTTATATTTACTAAACTAAAATGTATTTGGTTGACAAAAACAATGCTTTCCCCCAAACACAAACCAGACACACCTACAACCAAACCAGTATTTTTCCTTCATTGCTTCCAAATCTATCCATATAAAATAAAGTCTATTCGCTCTCTAGTTTTTTTTTATTGACAAAGACGACAGGAAAATAGTGTTAGTTTTTTTTAATGCATACAAGATGTAAAGTCTTTTATCTAGGAAACTGGGACTATTGAGTATTTCTGCCAAACAGGAAGCCCACTACATTTTCACTGGAGAAATTAAACTGTATTTGCTGGATTGGGGGGTGGAGGTTAAAATCACATACCCACAGTTGTTCACTGCCATGAGATCACCCACAAGAAGAAAAGGGTATGTCAACATGCTCACAGCAATCTGTAACAAAGAAATATCTGAGGCATTTCTTCTATTTTTCACAATTAAGCAAAAATAAATAAATAAACACTGTAGGTAGAAAAAGGCTTTGTGTACAAGAAATTGGAAAGGACCAGATATAATTTTTTTACCAGAATTGGGTTACATATTCATGCAGTAATATATATATATAAAACCAACTCTGCAGAACCACAGAAACAATTGCAAATGAAAAAAGTAATCTTGCACTTAAAAGAGTTGTCAATACTTAGTATCACGGCTATACTTTTCTGTTGATATGTACATCTGGAAAACAGCATATATCTTCAGTTCCTATTAATTGTAGCACAACGATTTCTCACTAACTATTGTGAAAAGATAGACCATCGTGATGTTGTTTTGGTCTTATTTCCAGCCAACTGAGATGGAAACTGATATTTCCTTTGGTTATTTCAGGGTTAAAGTAGTGGTTTCCATTTTTTAAATCAAGCCTACCATACAAATTATCACTGGTATCTCATTTATGATGTGATTTATGATGTAGGCAGGGCTGGGACCTGCTATTTTCAGACAGATAGGACTTAGAAGGGTAAGGAAAGAAGCAGGCATGGGGAGCTGATTTTTTTCCTACCAGATCTCCAATTAAATGGAGCTACTCCCCATCTGCTTGCTCAGCAGTAGCACCCGATACCAAGACTAACAGGGCTGGATACGGTAGCAGGGGAACGGGACAGAAGTCAATTTCTCCATTGTCAGGTTTTCAATCACACAGAACTGAACCATCCAACTAGAGACCTGAAAGGAAAAGGCTTGGCCTCCAGTAACCATTTGTGTTTGATAAGACTTTATGAGTTTGCTGAACTCACATATTGAAAAGTTTTCAACCTGCCTCAAAAGAGCTCAACACAATCGTTTTCTTTTACATATTACAATTATCAACTGATGGGGTATTTATAATCTGTCCCACATATACACCTTCATCTGTGTAATCAATCTGCCTTTATCTCTCGCTCTCTTTACTAACATTTCATTTTTAAGTTATATGTAAATCAAGTCACTCAATCATCTGATGAAGTGAAAAGTTTCACAAAAGTTTATGCCTTTTGATAAAATTTGTTAGTTGGAAAAGTGCTGGCAAGACTTCTGTTTTTTCGCCAACTCAGAGAGCGAAATTGCCTTTGGCTATGCTGGTTGGAAACTGCACTTCCAAGATATTAGGAAGAGATCAAGCCTGGGAAGAGCAACAAGAGCAACGAAACAAGAACATACAGCTATACACATTTCAACAAGCATGAGTCTTACATACCCCCATCACAAACTTAGTGTAGCTCCGAATGACAGAAGCTTGGTTGAACTGTAAGGGGAAAAAAAACAATAATCCAAATTCAAGGCATCTTGGAGTCCAATAACACATGTGTTAAATGAATACAGGAAAACACCTGACACTAAACTCTTGCTAGGGAATGTGTAAAAAAAATGACAGAAGCCTTAGTACAATAGCAACCTCGTCAGTAACTGACCCTCACAAAGAATGACATCATTTTAGGCTCATAAGAGATGAAAACAATTTTGCAACTATAATTTTATTAGGAAAAAAGTCAAAAGATCAATTAGAAGAAGACCCTACTTGACTATAATAAACTTTAGTCACACCGGACCAAATTTAATACTTAAATCTTGTTAATAATCTGAATGTTATTTAGGAAATAGCTTTCAATGTTCAATATATTTTGTTTTTCCTTAGACAGCGAATATGGAGAAACTGTCAGGATAAAACAAAAATAATTGATCAGAAGAAAATGATTGTTGTACAATAAGACTCAAGCTTGTGAACCTCTGGTTTCTTGCAATCCACTTTCTTCCTTGACGCGATTATGGATTATTTTTTAGATTTATATCCTTTTCTCCCAGGTTTGTATGGAAATCTACATGAAGATGTCTATTTATCCTCACAACCACTACACATATGAGGTGTGGATGGATTGTGGACGTATGAGTGGTATAAAATAAATTTTCATGGTTGAGGTATGAATGTGCATCTTAGCTGAGAGCAGCCTGAGGTCTTATCCACTACACCACGCTGAATCTTTGGGGAATTTTTTTTAGAGCTTATAAGATTAGGAAGGTCATCACTCACATTGTCATCCACAGCGTAAGTGTTGATAAAATGAGCCAGAAGGTTGCAACACCACAGAAAAATAAGATCACCTAGGACATGAGGAACTAAACCTCTGAGGGAAAGAAAAGAATAAGAGAAAATATTAAATAAAAATTCTCTTAAATTAACCTCATACAGTTTGGAGAAGAATAACAACAGCAAAGTCTATAAAGATTATACATATGAAATTTGTACCTGGAATACAAAATACTAGAAAGATTGTTTGGAGCTTAGGGACTAAATCAAATCCTAAGGCATGTAGTAAGAAAATGAAAGATAGAAAATCTTGGAACTTCATAAATACTCTAAAATGAACATTGAAGAAAGAAAAGAATGAATGTACCAAGCAAAATGTTAATGCACAGAGAACAAAGAAATCTGGCACACAGCAACATGCTTTGGAAAATTTATCATATTAATATGCTAATTAATTCACCAATAGTAAATAACAGAGCATGCAGAAAGTAACAAGGATGGGTGAGACCCATTTAGCATTATAGCTATATCTATAGGATGAGAATACAGATACTAATTATGCATGTGCCTATATTTAACTGCAACAGAAATATTTTACTAACCCAACAATCTGAGAGTCCATACTGATTATTATCTTCTTTATACCTTTCACCTCGCTTTCCAGAAAAAAACCCTGAAAGTTACCTTTCAGGCATGCAAACTGTTTGCAGGTTAAAGGGGCCTAGTTTTTATAAAATATATAGTATATTATCACTTAGGCTACCATATTTCTCAGTGTTTTATATCCTCTCAAAACACTTTTCAACAATGATAATGTGATAGGAAATGAATAGAAGGGGGAATTATTAGTAGCAATGTCATCTTTTTTAATATTTTAATTCCTTATACATTAAATATCTAATACTGTCTTGGTTCTACATACTGTATTGTTCTGGCCTCATTTGATTTTTGGAGGAAGGCTAGCTGGCAGTGTGCCATTTAAATGTCTTTCAGCTCAAACTGAGTTGCTCATTTCTGTCTGCAAGGTTTTGGAAGTGATTTGTCATTGCCTCCTTCCTAGAACTGAGAGAAAGCGACTAGTCCAAGGTCATCCAACTGGCTTTCTACTTATGGCAGGACCATAAAGTGTTGTCTCCCGGATCCTATCCTTGTGCCTTAAGCTCAAGAACAACCTGGGTCTTTCACTTCATTTCATTCACTTCACTTCATACAACCATACAATCTTTTAACATTTGTCTCATGTTAGAAGAAAGATATGAACCATTCAGAAAATTTAAAGTAGAATTCCTTACGATATTTTTTAAAATCTTAACAGGAAACGTATAGTTTGATCATATTCCTAATTTAGTACAGGGGTATCTATTTTCTAATTCAAAAGAACTTTGCTGATTCATTATATATATATATATCATTAAGTAATAAACTTACAGTTAAATTTTGCACTGATAAAAAACTAAGTGCAGAAACAGATCAATAATCTAGTTTGAATCAGTCCTAATAATTCATTGTGCTTGAACAGGTCTTGGAATTCTTCAAAAATATATCCAGGAACTTTATGGAGGGAAAAGTTCCAAGTCCAATTACCGTATTACATTGATTATAAGATGCCACCGATTATAAGATGCAGCAGAGACTTGGCAGTGGTGAGAAGGCTGCCCCCCTGCTGGCACCATCAAATATAAGATGCACCATGAATAGAGACACCAAAATACGAAAAAACATGTGTCTTATAATCCATGTAATATGGTATTTTATGAAACATTGTTATTTTTATGTGAAATACGAATTGTGACTGGCCATGAGAGAGAAGAAATTGTTAAGTATTATCTCTTAATATTTTTTATATAATGCCAGAAGGAATTAGCACATGTAATACGCTTTTAATAAACAATTCTGAACTTTGAACTGAATTATAATATTTAAGGGAAGCTGATAGCTCTGAACAAGAGCTGATTTTTCTCAGTAATATGAGACCTGATCCTCAAAAACAACATACCAAGTTCAGTCTTAATTAAATTTGTTGGCAAATGAGATAGACTTACTTACACAAAGAATCCCAAGAAGCCTTCTTCTTTCCAAATGGTCTTGACTGAGCTAAATATATTGCTGTTGACAAGGAAAAATCATTAATGAGGGCTGTATTGTTCAACAATAGGAAAAGGAATATACATATTTCTTAGAAATAATTATTGATACTGATCATATTTTTATTACTAGTCAGTGCAATGCTATAAAACTCCTTGTTATTATTCTCAGATTGAGCTATAGAATGGTAAGAAGATCTCACCTGTACTTAATTTCTCGTCCGACAAACTGGACCATACAGCGCATAGATATTACTTCAGAAGAAAGGAAAGAGATATGAATATAGAAGTAGTTCACATATATTTTTATACTGAGAAAATATCTCAAAATTGACTGATTCACAATAGCAAAAGGAATTTCAAGTGAAATATACAATAACCCTCTGGAGTTCAGAATTCTCTTCCAGCAATTTATCAGATGCCTATTGGAAACCTAAAGCAATTATCTGCAAAAGTAGTGAACTGGAATTCAGAGTCTTACTTCTTTTGATGTTAAAAGTATAATCTTTATAAATATGAAGATGACTCTAAATGTAAGGATATTTCACCAAAGGAAAAGTAGATAGGAACAAAATATATACCGATAGACAAAAATCCTGTGAAATGCCTAACTTTTTCATCTTGCTAATCTAGAATTGCTCACTCCAGCTGAAGCCAATCCGCAGATGCCTAAGATGAGTAAATGTCTGCTGATAAAACACTTTTGTGTATATATTTCAATATAGGCCAGGTCCCAAAGAAACACATTTTAACAACATATTATAGTATTGTCTGTTAAGCAGGACACCCAATTATAAAATTGGTAAGTTTTTCACCTACTTACACTCAAACTCCTCTCACAAACACACATCGACAAACTTACACAGCTTCTTACTTCCAGTAAAAACAGCAAAACAGGAGGAATATGGAGAAGGAGGGAAGGGGAATAGCACTGGGAAGGTGGAAGTTAAATGGTCAGAGAAGGGAAGAAGAGAAGGCAAAGTTGTAAAAGCAAATATATCAGGCAAAAAGTCCTTTTGCAAGCTCAGACTAATCTTCAGATTAATTTTCAAGGCATATATATACTTTTTGAAAAAAACATCTAGTTATTTGTATGTTCTGCCAATTCCTTTGTTTTCAATAGTGTCCTCATTTCTACTGATCTACAGTTGATTGGTGTGGTGGGGTATCTTATTAGGTAAATATGGTAATATATGGACAACACAACCAAAGGTGCAAAACCTCCTCAGAGCAAAAGATTCTGATGCCGAAACACTTCATTTAGACTTTGTCAGAAGTGATTGCGCCTCAAAATAGACCATTTTGAATGAAAAGTAGAGGTAGACTAAATCCATTTCATGTTCAAATTATTTATGCTGAGGCTGAATACAATGTTTCAGGTTGATATATTTTGCACACCACTAACCATGACAAGTAACCAATGATTCTAGCTCAGAATCAACTGAAAATTGGTCACAGTAAAGTGAGATAATGTGCAAATACTTATGTAAATATATAAAATTTGAATCATAAATTGCATCTAATTTTATAGGGAGAAATACCACAAAATGAATGTTTAAGTAGAGATGGGATTTGACAAGAGCAGATTCTATAACTCACCGTGAAGTGGATGAGAAATAATTCGGGATACACACTGCACCGTCATCTCATGGCAAGTCTGATAAAATATGAAAATAGAGCACTTTTTTATCTTAAGCAGATCATCTCACAATCAGTACACCATAGTGAGAAACCTGATCTTTTAAATACCTTAGTTGCCTTATTTGAAAAAAAGTATTTGCTGGATCACATGGAATGCAGAAACAGTTTCTGTGTTACTTTAAGTCATTCCCCATGTCTTACACTATTGCTCTAAAGGACTGTCATATACTGTATATTATTCAGATCCAGTTAGACTTTGAGTTACGATGGTAACTGGGACCAGAATTTACATTGCTAACCAATGGTGATAAAGCTTGATGTCACGTGATGCTTAGTACCATTGCTTTGTAACCGCAATCCCCAGCACTCCCTGTTGCTGTCATTAACCAAATTTCACCAATCATTAGCTGTGGACCCATCCCAATCCAAGCCATTCCTGGCTTGGTCCCTCCCAGTCCTGAGCCTCTGTTCTTCCAAGATAAGGAACTGCATACCTTTAAACTCCCTTCATCTGTCCATTGTGCCCTTTTGCCCATCCTGCCTCCTGGGATGGGAAGTAGTCCCAGAATTGCACAGCTCGGGAGGTCCATGGCACACTCCGGAGCTCTAGGGCTGCAAGAAGCCTCTGAACTGCAATGCAGTGCAAAGCTGCATCTGCCTCAGCTTGGGCCAGTAACACAGTGCAAAGCTATAGTTGCCCAGGAAGCCCCAGCTGTCCCAGCCTGGCTCAGCGGTGCAAAGCAAAGCCCCAGCCACCCCAGCCCAGTCCAGGCCCAGCTGGCCTTGGCATTCTGCACTCTGAGTCCTTTGCCACTTTGCAGCCCAGGTGCCCTTTGTCACTGTCTTGTTTTCACTGTCGATGCAGTATGCCTGGCCTGGCCCTTTGGGAGCAGCTAATGGCCGTGTGAGCTCTTTTTCTCCAGGTTTCATAAAAGGAAACTACTGCACATGACCTTTGGAAGAAAGCCTTAGCCTCACAAAGGGCCAGGCTGGGTATGCTTGGGTTAGCAACAGGAGTAGCAAGACAGAGATCAACTATACAGTGGAGCACAGGATGGCTGAAGCTGCTGAGTGCAGGGGGGGCCAAAAGGGCACACATGGGGATGGGGAGAAAACAGACGGATGGGGGAAGCTGAAGCATCCCTGTAGTGGTAAGTGTGAATGTGCAGCCAAGTGCCTGAACTCTGATCACACGCTAGGAGCATTGCAATAAGGACTGAGCTTAAGTACCCATTTATTAAGCACCATAATTTTGAATGGTCACTAAATAGATGATCATAAGTTCAGGACTAAAAGATTGGCTCCACTTTTAGTAATTTCAAGGTTATATCTATTAAAAATAATTAGTGGAAAACACGTTAGCATTTTCAGTATTTAGCATTAGAATAGTTTAGTAGGAGAAATCTTAGCATGCTTAATTTTACACTATTTATATAATTTCTCCACCTCATGAGGTTCTGAGACATTTTTTCAAATTAGGCTTAATCATACTGGAAATGAAAAAATTTGGGGATATAATATTCATATTGAACTTCTTTAAATTATTTGTTAGAAATATATCGCCTTTCCAAATAAAAAAAATTAAGCAATGAGAATTTGCTTTAAAGTTCCACCTCTTTTGTCACTTTCCTGAGAGATGTCTTCATATCATCCTTATTGGAAACGTGCTCCATATCTTCTAAAGGCAAGGCCTGAGGTATAAAAGAGAAAGCAAACCAATACTCAACAGATCTGATTATGATAAAACAAATAGTATTTGATGTATGAGATCTTTCTAACAGTGATACTCCCAAGACTTTGAGAGAGGAAAGCTTATCACACCTGTACCTTATTTCTTCTCCAAGGAATTGGAGTGTATGTGGGATGATTATTTCACTGTACCTTCAATGGATTTGTTGAAACCAGTACCTGGACTAAGATAATCCAATATACAAAATGTCCTCACTTATGACCACAATTGGGACTGGAATCTCAGATGGTGAGTGAAGCAGAGAAATCTACATGACTACTTCAGTCAATGACCACAATCCTGGCTTTTCCAGTTGCAGTTGTTAAGCAATCACACTGGTTGTTAAGGAAACAGACTGAAAGAGTTTTCTGCCAAAGGAGGATCTTCAGAATTCAAGCTTCATTTCTGCAGCTCATTGTAGAATTTTCCCTCCGCTCCATTGCAAGGACGGGAACTAGTGGGTGGGCTGCAGAAACAAAATGTAGATTCCAAAGATCCAAGTTTCATTTCTGCAGTCCACCACAGGATTTCCTCTCTCCTCCAAGCACCCTTCTGAGGTCATTGTACTTTCAAACTTCTATTAAATGACCAGTTGTAAGTCAAGGGTTATCTGCAATATAGGGTGAGGACTTTAACCCAGAGAATCATTCAACTTTGCTTTCCCTTCCAGTCCTCCCCCTCCACCTTTTGAGTCACACCACTGCTGCATTAACATAGCAATGGAAACATAGATTTCAGCCTATGCTTCTTGCTTATGAATCACAGCAGGGCAAGCCTCCACTTTAGTTGAAGAAAGATGAAAAAAATTATCTTCCAAGCAATGAACACAATTGGAGGGATATGATAATCTGCCTAGTTGAATGAAACACTACTGAGGTTTTGGAGCTTCGCAAGCAGGTGTGGATGGTGGCCAACTTGTCTTGGCAAGAGACAACTCAACCCATCTCCCAATCTTAATGAGGAGGTGTCATTAAAGAGCAGAAAAGTGAAATTAGCAGTCCCACTGTCAAAGACAGGCCCGGATTGTCAGACTAACAGGCCTTCACAAGAAATATAAGGTCACTAAGAAAGGACCAGCATCTTATTGTTCTTGCAAGGTTAAAGACTTTCAGACATTCCTAAAGCAACTTGATGGTGCCTTAATAAGAAATATGGTCCAGGGAGCTATCAGTATAGAACTGTGGCATAAAATTCTGCAGAACTCGGGAAATAGTTCGCACCATTTTTTAAATAAAAAATCAAATAATATGTTTTGAGGGGCTCTTCTATGAGGTCAGCTACTGCTACTGCTTTTCAAGTTCAACGCCTCAGGTTCTAAACAATATTTCACTACTTCTGGTTGGAAAAAGCATCTTTATTGTACAACAAGAAGCAGTGTTGCCATTGTTGTTGTTGCTGCTGTTTTTGAATTTCAATCCCTTCCAAAGTCTAACTAGGCAAATGCAGAAGCTGAGACTTCAGCTGTGAGAAAGTGTTGGCCTGGACATTTATTACACAATTTGGCCTCACAAATAGCCTTTCAGCACAAAGAGATTAGAGAACAAATATGTGACATACTGTACCTTCTTCACTTGTTCTCGATTTATGGTAGATAAAATGCTAGAGATGATACGAGGAGAAAGACCACGGAAAAGACCCATTTTTCCATCCACTTCCACAATGTGCCTGGCTAGAGATAAATTACATTGAAGTTACTTCATTGTGATTCTGCAAAATCCCTAACATTCAGATGACTGAATATCTATATATAATAATGCACATATTAGGATTTAAACTATCCACTGACTCTAAGATGGTAAAAAGTGTAACAAAACCTTGCATTTTCAACCATTCTTTCAACTGTGATCAGTCTACCTTAAAGAATTACATTGGATTTTATAGTGTTAGGTCAGAGTATGAAGTTTCCTTTAATTCGTGCTTAGCTATGTTGCCTCTTTCTACCCAAACGTGTTCAGATTATTATCTGCAAAATTTTTGAAAGGAATTTTATATAGTTTAAGGTTCTATTAACTACAGATAGTTGGAGAGAAAAGAAAAACGCCCTAATTTATATATATAAATGCAAACACCACTCACTCACTGACTGACTCATCATGAGATCTCTAAAACTATACAAGCTACAAATCTGAAATTTGGTGGATCTGTTTGTCTTGGCATCTAGGCGCTCACTAAGAAACAATTTTTTAAAATATTAATTTTTACGTTGAGTTATTTCAATTTTTTAATTTCAGAGGTTGTGATTGGACAAAATATTATTTCTTTCCTTTCTCCTGATTGGAGGGTTTCCTGTTGTTTGGTTTTGAATTTTTCATTAAATACCAATACCAATGGCGGGGCAAGGAGCAGCAGGGCAGGTGAGTCAGAAAAACTGCTTCTCGGATTCGACTTCCGGTCCTAGAGGCAACAGGACGTGGGAGAGCTAGCTCTGCCTCCCACGCCTGAAACCTGCTCCCT